>BQNB010054993.1:0-39300 GCA_026074375.1 Tanacetum coccineum
CCGCAAATTTTTAAAAAAATAGACCAAAAGTGTTATACCCGGTAAAGATAGTGGACCAAAATTGTAGTTTTCTCTTTTATAAAAGTGTGAGGTTGAATAAAAATTTCCTTTGATCATAAAATACATTAAGCATTTATTTATTCATACCTTTAAGTGATATAATTTTCGAAATAAAAATTCACTACTAATTACTTGTTTATGTTTAATTTTACATTGAATGTTTTTATATTTTGTGATTATCAAAACGTAAAGATGTGAAAAAATATTAGTAATGTTTTTAGGCATTATATTTTATCAACACCTTTCATAAATGTGACACATCATATTTTATAACACTTTATAACTTATACTTTTGACTTTAGGTTGACTATCGGGTTGACTAGCCAATCTCATAACGTTTTCAAACTTACAAAAGTCATATTCAAACTCATCCTATGGCATTATCGTAAATAAATACTTAAATACCGATTTTGGGGTGTTACACCAGTCCCCACAACCTCTAATTGCATCCCATACCTCCTTTTCGTTGAATTCCTTTTCCCAAAAAGATGCATCTTCCTCTGTTATTTTAGCAATTCTTTCACAACAAAAAATAGGTCTGGTCGACCTCCCTTCCGAAAACAAAGCTCTACTCCATTTCCTTCTTTATTAAACCTGACTCCTCACACCACACTCCGTTAACCATAAGACCTCTAATATTGTTTTTGTTATTCCTTCTTTTTAAAAAGGAGTGAAAGAATTTTGAATTTTCATCTCCTTCCACGTCCCATCTCACTCTAGCCTTTTGGTGAAGCATACTAGGTTACTAACATTTTGATTTTCCTTTTCCACCCATACCCATCTCACCTCCATCTAAGCGGACATTTCATTATCGTTCAACCTTCTTTTCTCCGCTTTTAACTCCCACCGCATTGCCTCCCTCTTACATGACTCTATTTTGTCTTTTTTCAAGCCAAATCTTTCTTTGCTCTACTTATTTTACTCCTCTTTAACGTTCTTAAGTTTATCCTAAAACTGACAATCCGGGCGTGAGCTTTTAACCTCTTTTTTCCACGCCCCCTCCACCACTTGGCCAATATCTACTTTTTCTAATCACACATCAAAAACTTGAAATGGTCTTGGACCGAAATCCAAATCCACATCCTTTAGAACAATGGGGCAATGATTTGATAATTTTCTATTAAGAGCCACTACTGAGAGATTACCCCAAAGATTGCAAAACTCATTGTTTAAAAGGAAACGATCAAGTTTGCTAAATTTTACCCCGTCATCACTAACCCGGGTAAATTTCCGTCCACCCATTGGAATCTCCACACGCCTCGTATCATTAATAACATTATTGAATTTGTTCGTGTCATTCATATTGACTTGTGAATTCATTCTGTCATCATGCGACCTAACCACGCTAAGATCCCCAAATATACACCATGCTCCATCCATTCTCTCCATTAACCCTGATACTCTATCCCAAAGTGATGCCTTTTGTCAACTAACATGTGGCCCATTTATACACACCAAGTGTACGTCCTCGACTCTCCCTTTTCATTCGCCTTTAACTACTATGAATCTCTCGTCTCCCATTACTTCTTTACATGTAAAATTGTAATTATCCCAAATTAACATAATACCCCCGAGTTGCCGTTCGCAGCAAGTTGTGTGAACCCGAAACCCTTCCCACCCCATACCCCCTCTACCCATGCCTCGTCTAGGATGCCACATTTTGTTTCTTGCAAACCAATAACGTTTGGTCGCTCTTCTCTAATTATAGAATTTACCCACCTTTTTATCACTCTCGCCAATACCACTAATATTAAGAGAGACAATCTTCATTATAAATTGAAAAGCAAACAAACAATTCATATCAATCTACTGGTGTCCACAATCCTCCTTGCCTTCTCGTGCCCCCTCCTTCCTGTCGTTTTTGTTCTCTTTGTCCTTTCGTCCTTCTGCCATCCTCTATGAGACTTCAATAAGTTCCCCTACTTCCTTAATATGTTCCATGCTTATCGAACACCTTTGTGCATCTGATTCCATGCTTTTCGCCTTCTTGTTCTTCTGTGCCAAGTTATTATTATTAGCATGTACATATATTTAGTATGTCCTTTATAGGCATATCCTATTCTTGGTATGATTATATTATCATTATTATGATTAGCTGTAAATTAATTGTAGGCCTTATCTTGGGCTTAAGCTTTTCTCTTGTATCCTATATATACTGTATGATTTGTAAGAGATAATCAAGTAATCAAATAAACCTTCAAACATGGTATCAAAGCCAGTTTTTCTCTCCTAAATTATCTCCTCTTCTCTCGTATCCCTCTTCCTTCTCCCCCCCCCCCACGTCTCCCTCAACCCTAATTAACATAGCCTCATCATTATGGCTATTGAAGACAACCCTCTACCACCACCTCCTCCTACCGATAAAATAATCCCTTTTAGCGTCCCTAACAAGGTCCCCATTAAACTAGACCTTGAAAAACACAGCTACAACTCTTGGAGCTCTTTTTCTCTAATTCACCTTGGTAGTCTTGGACTTAAATCCCATGTGGAACAAGACACCGCGTCTACCAATCCGGATTGGTGTCAACTTGATGATCTTATCAAGATGTGGATCCTTGGCTCTCTATGTGATTCACTTCAAGAACAAGTTGTTACCACCCCGGGTAATGCAAAAGCGTTGTGGGATCATCTTAAAGATCTCTTCCATGATAACAAGGACGCTAGGGCCATCACTCTCGACAATAAGCTCCGCTCCATCAAGATTGGGAAGATGACAATAAATGAATATTGCACTAAGATTCAGTCTATGGAAAATAACTAAAAAACCTCGATTATCAAGTAAGCGAGAAAAACTTAGTTTTTGCGGTTAATGGCCTTGATTCTCGATTTGCTACACTTGTTGAAATCATTCGTCATCGCGAACCATTACCCGCATTTGAATCGGTGCGAAACATGCTTCTCTTAAAGGAATCATCGTTCAATGATCAAACCGAGGCCTCCACCACGTTTGAAAGTAGTTCTTCGTCTCCAACAATTCTTATAGCTTCCTCATCATCCGAACACAAAGGTAACACCAATAATTCATCCAAATCCATTAATAACCCTCAATTATGTAATCACTTTTCTAGAGGTACGAGCAAATTCAGAGATAGATGTAAGTTTATACATGACCATCGAACTAGGCCCGGTTTAAATGGTAGACAGAATACACGCACCACTATTCATCAAAATAATTGGGGTAGCAACTTTGGTTCATCTCCAAAGAGCATGCTATGCGTCTGGCCTATAGCCAGTCCATACAGTACCAACCCTAAGCCCTTGTGTCTCCTGTTTATTACACTCCAGCCGGCCCAAGTCATATGGCCTAACAGATGCCACCTTTATAGCAACAGCCTAGCGGTTTGGCCCAACAGCCACTGGCTGTTTATGTGGCCCAGTAGCATACCAATTCGGATCATCCATTTGCACAGCCCACTAGCAATAGCAATGGGAATTTTTGAGGAGCAGCTGCGGTTAAATATGCTTGCTCAACAGCGACGGCTCTACTCTACCTAGAGTGCGTTTGAGCACTATCGTCAATTGCAAGACGCCTTTAAACTTGGAATATGGAAGTTATGTTGTTAGTTCTTCTCATTGAAAATTTTAATGTTCCGTTATTTAAGTTTACGTCTTTTTTAATAACGTTTATTCCTATATCTATTATACAGTGTTGGGCGTACAGTGTAATTCAATTTCCTGTTACTAACATGGTCATAGCATCCTTTTTCCCATAATTTGATCTATCGCGCCTCCATACACCTTCGACAATGTTTGTTCTTGTCACCCTGGACATTGTATTTAAAAAACTCTTTTTTGTCCGTTGGTCACATAGTTTACTGTACGAGTATTAATAATTGCACTATCTATAATATTTATTTGTTACTGCCCGTATTGCGATTCTTTGTGATGGGTTTTCTTGAATCACCATATCCTCATTCGACGTGACAGCTCGAGCGATCTCTATTTAGTTACCAAGCTGTCAACTCTTCCAGCTGCTTTTGTGTCTACTAGTTCCACAACTTGGCACCAAGACGCCTCGGTCACCCCGGGGATGAAGTGCTCTGTTCTCTTAGTTCTCATCAGTTCATTTCTTGTAATAAAGTGAAGTCTACACATGTTTGTCATGCATGCCAAGTTGGTAAACATGTGAAGCTTCCTCATATTTCAAATAGTCAAATTCTCTTGTTAAAACAAAGTTTTAATATTATTCATTCTGAGTTGTGGACTTCTCCAATTGTTAGTTTAAGTGGTTTCAAATATTATGTCCTTTTTCTTGAGATCATTATTCCATGATTATGTTTGCGACTATACGTTATCTAAACATAAAAATCGGCCATATTTGGTAATTGTTTCACCTTTCGCAATTACGTTATGGAATCAGTTTCAAATGTGAATCAAAAAAGTTCTTCACAATGGACCATGTGCGTGTGTTTTGACATAACTATCTCAACACTCTCTTCATAAATAACGCAGACTAAATTCCATTTCTCTTGCCTTCAGAAAATCCTATAAAACGCGGCAAAGACCGAATCGATTGATACACAATATTATAATGTTCATTCGCACTCCTCTCTTTTCACACCAAGTCCCATCTTCCTCCCCGTCAATTTGGGTCGCGTGGTTCAATCTATGGCGACTTGCCTGCCTCCTTACCCTATTCCTCCACTAACATCAATAACGCTAAATCCCATTTAAAAAATTATTTTTAACAATGCACCATTTCCTTCTCGCTACTGCGCATTTCAGTTGTCTTTTCTACCCTCATCTTCATAACCTCACAATGGATCCACGTGCAACACGCTAGTATATTTTTGGGCTTTACCGCCCAGTATCAATGTGGCTACCCGTTGGCCTCGATCGAAACCTACAAAAATTATTCTCTCCTAATCTGACACGTTACCTTTGACTAAACCTAATACCCTTACAAATCTTGACACCATACTCTCTCTCCTTCATATACCTTCCGTGAACCCTCCAATTACCACTCCCTGTTACTTCATCCATATATACGAATACCGCCGGCATACAGGACACAATCTCCCCTACATACAATGTTATTTACAGACGGCCCTAATCACTCCTTCTCCACCCTAATCGGCCCAGCGCACTTCCACCATCAACCCAAACTCCTCCAACTCAGGCCACGCACTCTACTAGCCCACCTACGATACTCTTTCCTCGGCCCAACCACCTTACCAACAGCCCTCTACTAACACCGAGCCCACCACTACCACTCCAATACATGCCCACCAGTCGCCAATACCACACCACACGACCAAACTTCAATCAAAATCCTCTACTCTCAACATTGACCCCGCACTCGCTCGGACTCATACCATGGTCACTCAGTCTCAAAGGGGTATTGTAAAACCTCTTGAACGCCTATCTCTCCACACTTCGTCTGTCTCTCATATTCCTAAGTCTCCTTTTCTTGCTTTAAAAGACCCAAATTGGTGTAATGCTATGTATGATGAGTATAATGTGTTAGTTAAAAACGGTACTTGGATTCTTGTTCCAAGGCCGACCGATGCTAACTTGGTTCGGTCTATGTGGTTATTTAAGCATAAATTTCATGTTGATGGTACATTAAGTCGTTATAAGGCTTGACTTGTTGCTAACGGTAGTAGCCAGCAACTCGGGGTTGACTTTGATGAGACATTTAGTCCGGTTGTTAAGCCAGCCACCATTCGTATGGTTCTTTCCCTTGTTGTATCTCGACAGTGGCATATTCACCAACTTGATGTTAAGTATGCATTTCTTAACGGTGATTTATCTGAGACAGTGTATATGCATCAGCTAGCCCCCTGGTTTTGTTGACTCTCGCTATCCTAATCATGTATGTCTTCTGCAGAGGTCTTTGTATGGTTTGAAACAGGCACCTCATGCTTGGTTTCAGCAGTTTGTAGGTTATGCCATTCGGGCTGGTTTTTCTCCTAGTCGGTGTGATTCTTCATTGTTTATATATACACAGGGTTCTCATGTTTCCTATTTACTTATATATGTGGATGATATTATCCTCACAGCTTCTTCTCCAGTTCTACTTTAGCAGATTGTAGACTCTTTGCATAAAGAGTTTGATATGACCGATCTCAGGGCACTTAATTATTTTCTTGGCATCTCTGTTGTTCGTCATCCTACAGGGTTATTTTTGTCTCAGAAGAAGTATGCTCTTCAGCTTCTTGAGCGTGCTCATATGGTTAATTGTAACCCGTCTCGGACACCAGTTGACACTAACTCCAAATTGGGTCCAGAAGGCGTTCCCGTTTAGGATCCTACTTTATACCGCAGTCTTGCAGGGAGGCTTCAGTATCTTACATTTACTCGCCCAGATTTGTCCTATGCAGTTCAGCAGGTTTGTCTCTATATGCATGATACGAGGGAGCCGCACTTTGCTGCTCTCAAACGTATCTTGCGCTATGTTCAGGGAACCCTAGAGCTTGGTCTTCACTTATATGCTTCCGCCATTACATCTTTAGTTGGGTACACTGATGCTGATTAGGCAGGTTGCCCTTTTACTCACAGGTCTACTTTCGGTTATTGTGTGTTTCTAGGTGATAACCTTTTGTTGTGGTCTGCTAAACGACAACACACCATCTCCCGCTCTAGTGCCGAAGGAGAAAACCGGGGTGTTGCTAATGTTGTTGCAGAAACTGCATGGATCCGCAATCTCCTTCGTGAGTTACACTCTCCTCTTTTGACCCCCCCCCCCCCCCACTCTAAACATTTACTTACTATGATATAATGGTTTGTCCCACATCACCAATAAACCAGATGGTTAACAACCACCAGAAAAGGGACTTACGTACTGGTAATGTTTCGAAGGCCAGGATCTTTCCTACTACCTAGAGCCGTTAATGATGACGGATTAGTTATGTACCATGCCCCATATTGTTTTATTCATGATTGATACAAGGTTAACCCATCAAGCAGAAGGTGTGAAAGAAAACTTTGAACCCTTTATGCAGACATAAGAAGTTTAATGACAAGAGCAAATGGCTTTGATCCAGACAAGATTCCATATTATGTAATGTGGAACATATCAGTATGGAGTAAAGACTATCCGGATGCATACAAATGGATTGAAGAAAATGGACAATAGCTCTATGACAACTTTGATCATTGTGATGTAGAAACATCAAATGATGATGACGATGCTAGATTACTCTTGTCTTTAGATGACGATGAACATTTCGATTCATTCGAATATGACCCGACACACCCTGATGCTCGTTGGAGTCCATGAAGAAGGTTAAACATTTAATGTTTAGTATAATAATATTTTAAGTGTGTTTTATTTGCTTAATTATGTTTAATATCTCTAGTATGTTCTAGTGTGGAATAATGACATATGCAATGATGTCATGCCTTAAATGATGTAAGCGCTTATGTCATAAGGCAATTATGTAAAAAAGTAAGTATGCTTGTACTATAAGCTTGTGTGTTGTACCAATTAAGGCTATAAATAGCCATGTATCCTGCCATTGTAAGGCATTAAATTTGAAGTAATATATGTGTGTTTCTTATACTTCTCTCTCTATAATCTTCTCTTTATAATCTTCTCTTAACTTCTTAAGTTTCTTCTACATATAGTCTAGTCTTCCATAGTTCTTATAGGTCTTCTATAGATCTGCACAACTCCCCCCACCCTTTGGTATCAGAGCCATACGCTCTTACCATGTCGATACTCATGTACTTCCTTTAATTAAGTTCTTGAATAGTATGCTCTGTGATTGCAGCCTAGTTGTTGATCTTTTACATCAGAACCTCAGAATTTAATTTAAAGCCTTGAAGTATATAATTTTAAGAATTGGAGCCATTTATTTTCTATCTTCTATCAGGACCGTTGCAGGATATGTAAGTCAACAATAGTGGTCATAGTTGTTTCCTCTGGGAGAGTATAGAGTTAGAAAATAAAGTCTATAATTCTTAAAATCATGAGTAACAACAACATCTTTAGTCGTTCATCCTCCTCTAGTTTTCGTCAGTCCTCTGCATCTAAAATAGATCAACTATATGAAATTTCCTATGATCCAGATGATTCCAGAATTCCCATAAGTGAAATGCCTTTGGTAAACCCTTACCAAATCTTCACAAAGCCAACCAGCTTAATCACAAAAAGAGTCAAACAATTGATATGTTCTGCACCAAACAAACAAATCAAAGAGTTCATCCAAACCTTTAAATTTGACTCCTATTAATTACTAGCATCCTAGGTTGAACACTTGGTATCTTGGTCACTACTATCTGACCTTCCTCGCCATTGTTTAGCACAAGGATACACACATATTCATTTTGGTGCTATAAGGTTAGCATTAACCTTTCATGGCAGAAAAGGTCTTCCTGCATATTCTCGGATAGCCTTGCTTGATACAAGGTTTGTAGAATACCAACACGCATGTATTGGTACCATACAAACTACATTAAATGCAGGAACAATTTTTGTCACGTTTTACCCAAATTTCAACATGCCTTTTAATGATCCATCATTACTCACAGCTCTCAAAGCCCAAATCCAGATTGGTGGCACACCTCAAGTGAATACGTTCCAGGCTACCTTTCTTTACTAAATGGCCTACTGAGTCTAAAATCATTTGCTAGACATTCTGGTTCCAAGACAAGATAATGCAGGAGATGCTTTGTTAATAGATGTTGACTCTAACGCAACACCAACCTGTACTTATGTCCCCAGGCAGTTATCCCGAGATGAATTAGTTAAATTGCTTCCAGAAAAATGGATAACTAATTATGAACAGATTCATCAGGCACCTGTTCGGTCAACATCAGCTCCAGAATTTGTAAGACACGAGAATGGTTTAGTCGAGATCAAATTCTCATCCTCACAACCCAAGTCAGAAAATGTTTTTCCCACAGGGATTCATATGATCACACAAACAGATCAGGAGCCGGCTCAAGAAGTTAAACACATATGGTAGGATGTATGCAATTATGAAAGTTGCCTAGATGAAGCCGCAAAAATTGATGAAGATCTTCCTAAGAAGCGGAAATCGTCGCTACAAAAACTCAAAAGAAGGTATAAAAAAGGTGATCCAACAGTTGGACTTCTTAGAGAACCTTCGGGAAAATTTGACTATTATGTCTTGTACCCAAAAGCAGAGCCAAGTCAACCGCTATCACCACCACACAAGACTCCACCATCACCACATAAACCCCCGCCAACATCACCACCACCACCTAAACTATCACCATACAACCAAAAGGCCTTATCCATCCTCCATCAAGACTCACCGGTGTTTCCAATAACCAAAGATCCTTCATGTTCATATTCACAGGAGTATGAGCAAGAATTCCCAGCCCTCACTGCCTTTGAATACCTTGATAGTCGTACTAGATATGATTGGAAGATAAAAAACCCAACAACTATCGGTCCAACTGGGCATGCAAGCACAATCAGTCCCGCTGAAGCCACCCTGAATTGGCAGAGTGAAAACGCTGTTGCTCAGAACAAAGTTCTTGTGAAAATTCTCTCACAACAAGGTATGATCACAAATAGTCAAGAGTATCTTTCATCAAGAGTTAGATCCCTTGAGAGTATCATCAATGAACTCCGTTTCAAAATCCAAGAACTTCACCGGGAAATCATCCAAATCATTCGAACCTCGCCTACAACTCAACCTTCATCCTCTATCTCCCAGAAAGAGGCTGAAATGAAGAACTTAAAGAATCAACTCCAAGATCTAGAACGGCAACATAAACAAAAGAGAATCACCTCTCTTATTGATGATCCATGGAGGTTACCATCAACCCCTTTTGTAGGTGTCTCATTTGACCCACAACCGTTACCCCGGTCCTACACCCACACTACATCACCATCACTAAACATATGGGCGTCAGAACAAAGAAGGCTAAAACCATCCACCAGAAAGGAGCCAACCTTTTCACAAGAATCACAATCCATTGCTGACGTTGTTGCTTCAACAAAAACCCCTGATGTCCTCCCGATTCAGAAGGTGAACCCTGTTTCAATGTTCTTAAACTCACTCACCCAAACCGACAAGCCCCAAAACACCCAATTCATTGCCCCAGTCATCAAACCCCAAAAGGACTATGAAGAATTTGACAATGTTGAATCATTTGAACATTTGTTCATGGCTGAACCAGAAAATGCAGAATCAACAGTCCAGTTTGATGCAGAAGATTATGAAGAACACCAGGAAAACCTAAACCAAGAGACTCCCACAGAGTTCCCAAAGTCCGACATAAAACAATACTTCACTTTTGAACTTTTGATGAAGTACCACCATCAAATGGCGTGAAAGAAAGCATCGAGATTGCTAAACTTGGTTGTACTGCAGAATGTTGCCTAGTATTTATACCTTTGGACGTTTTCATAAAAAGATTCTTAACCAGGCTCTAAGGACGTCTTAGAGACTGGTATCAAAGTCTTAGCGAGTATCGCCAACTTTAGATACAACAGTCAATATCTCCTGAAGCATTCATGAGTATTATATACTCAGAATTTATTAGCAGCCCGTGTGCGTAATACACAGCCAATGCTAGAGAAGAATTCCTCAAGTGAAGCTGTTGTTTTTCAGGAGAAAGATTTATAAAAACACTATGATCGCATGTCCCAGTGATTCTACTGTTTAAATGGAGTAGATGATGTCAATCTAAAGCAAGTCTTTCTTAACTCCTTTCTAGAATCTCTTAGAAATGAAGCATGTCGGGCTTTAGAAGCAAGAAATGTCACAATAGCCTAAACAACCCTTGGCGAGCTGTACCAGTTAATTCTTAATGCTTTGGCAAAACTTTGCAACCAGAAAAAGTTCCTTGCCTGAATTCCGAAAGAACTAGAAAACACTTGGAACAGAATGATGTGGACAAATACTTCAAATAAATGTAAAGATAAGTCATCATGCGATTGTACTCCACATAAAAAAAAATTCCACTCTAAAAGATTTTCAAGTCTCTATGGTAAACCCCCGGGTTTTTAGACGAAGCAGAGCAAGAAGTGGAATGTAGATACCCACTCCGGAAAAAGGACGGCGAAACGTCATGAATCATGTGTCTTATCAATCGCATAATAAAGGCTTAAATCATAAATGGTAACATAGGACAAGGTGGAAGCGAGAATCAAAATCGGCTCCCGAATTATAGAGGTCAAACAATGAATAATCGTAAAGAAGTCTAAAGGACGAACATGTGTCTAATGTATAGCACATCAAATTGTCCGCGAATAAAAGAAAGGAAGCTAAAAAAGAGGTCACTTCCTAAGCCACACACCTCTCTCATGCCTAATCTCCCGATAAGATACCGTGCCGTATAAGAAAAGAAAGAAAATACGGCTGAGCTTAAACGCTCTAGTGAAACGGATATAATAAAATGTAATTAATAAGTATGAAATCCTGGGATAGTACATAATAAGTAGCGGAAAAGATCAAGTGTCAGATGGAGGAACCTGGAGACATGCGTCATGAAAGTAGGAAATAAACATGTAAAGCATGGTAATACTGAAGTAAGATGTCTTCGAATATATCATGGAGAGTTATAAACATAAATATAACGGGAATGCCCCTCGAGCTAATTTAATCATACACATGTCATGAATAATAATGTCGTGAATACAATGCTTATATTAGAGGGGCTTTGCATAAACATGTAATAGAGGGGGTGAACTCTTATAATATATGGGTGGAGGGATCAGCTGCCATGTGAATGGGATAGTAGAGCACACACCAACAATCACCATGAACGTGTAACATGTAAAATAGGATTGCACCCATACGTCCCTGAATTATATTGGCCAAACATGAAATATAATCTGGTGACTTGGAATAAGGGACGCCGCGTAAATCACTCTAACGGAATGAGTCGTGGATTCAGGTGCATCATGTGTCACGGTCCATGGTTACTCCTGATCTAGGTGTATATGTCATGTAAATCATGGTCATGCTGTTTATATATAGCTCCGGGGCAATAAAATTAGTCTTGAAATAGACATGTAAAGGATCTTGGCCAAAAGACATAAAAAATGGCGGAAACATAGCAGTTTTGGGGTTTAATGCATGAAATAAGAAAGAATGTCCTTACTGAAGGACGGAATATCGTACCTTATGTACAGCAGTACTGAAAGAGATGGATAAGGGATGGAGCTACTCCTGCTTAATGCGATCTACATGGTTTAAAGGCTTATATAGTTACTTTGTTTCATGGTAAGGTTACTTTCCATTTTTTATAAAAATTTCTTATTTTTAGTAACTTTTTATTTTTTGTAAACTTTCTATAATTTTTTAATTTATACATCCGATTCCTTGATTAGTACGTCCATGATTAGCATATTCCATGATTAGTATGTTTCTGATTAGTATTCTTGTTATATTGGGTACTTACAAAAATTGCAGCTGATAATTATTTAAGTTTCCAAAAATAGACTTTCCTTTATTAACTTTCCATAAATGATAACATTTCCTGATTTATAAGTTTCCTTATTAAACTTTCCAAAAATAGACTTTCTACAAATAGACTTTCAAAAATAGCAGGTTCTATACTATAGTAATGTTTCAAAAATAGCATGTTTTTTTTTAAATAACAAGTTTCTATATAATAGTCAAGGGTTTAAATAAATAAATATCAAATAAATTTTCTACCCCCCAAACAAAATAAACTTATTTTTATCAGATCCATAACAATTATAATAAACATGTTAATCAGTCCGCAAAGTGTCAGAACTTACAAAAACCCCCCTATACTTTTAAAATCAAATCGGGTAAAACAAATAAGTGCACAAAATCTAATTTAACTATTTCCCCTAATAATCTACACAATTTTTATTACATTCATTAGCATGTATTGGACCTGGGAACTATATCAAAACCCTAACCCTAATTCGTTTTTCTATTATTTCTTCCTTTCTCTTTATTTCGCAAAATCGGCAAAACCCGTAAAGCCTAAATGATCTATTTCGAGTCCTCTAAAAATTTAACCAACAATGGAATATGAGATATACATGGGTTATTGATACCTGATAAAATTATTAAATCAATTTTACAACTTATTTTTATGCCGATTACATTATTATATCCAAAAATTTAGGGTTTCGAACATATATTCATAGTCATAGCATCAAACTTATCATTGCATGGCTATTTTTCTTGTGTTTATATGATTTATAAATGATGAAATCAATAAGTTATAAATTTACCTTTGATGTGGCTTTATTTGATTTGTGGATGCATGAGTTTCAGGTAATAAAGTTTTTTGGGTATCTTTAGTGAATATTGTTTTTGGGTTTTGTTATTTGATTGAGTTTGTGTAATCGTTTTGGTTTTTTTTTCTGTATAGGTGAAGGGGATTTTCTGGCGACTCTGTGTTTATGACCGACAAGATTACCGGCGGTGAAGGATACGAATGTTGTGAAGGGTGGAAAGGTATGCTACTTATTAGAACCTCTTATTTTCTTATTGGGTTATTGCTTTTTAGTCTATATTTTGTTTTAATTAGTATCCGTTTGTTAATGTTTTAAACCTTATTTATCAATGCTTATTGGATTTTGATATTTACAGGTGTTTATGATACAACTTATTTCATGTTAGGAGTGAACTTTGAGGGGGTGTTTGGATTATCTTATTTTGCATAATTGTGAGCTTATATGAATTTGGAAAGGCTTACTTTTTCCATCTTATCAACTTAGGCTTATGGACTGGAATAAGTCCTGACCTCATGTTCGTAAGCTAGAAAAAGTAGGATTCTCCAGGATCATATTAGCATACGAGTCCACAAAATTAGCTAATCTAAACACCCCTATGAGCTTAATTTTGGGCTTATGAGCGTATGAGTTTTTTTTGTTGATATCTTATTGAGCGATTAACGTTTTCAACTTTGCACAAATATTGACCTCATTACCTAATGTGTGTTTTTATTTTTTACTTTTGTAGCTTAAAATATGGTAGATGATTAACTGCAAGCCAATGTGAGGCTTGGTGACATAGTTGAAGTGATAGCAGGGCGTAACACGGGTAAAATTGGTAAGATAACAAAGATTGATTGGGGGGGGAAAACCAAAACACACGAATGGTTGCAGCAATTGGAAGGGTTGGTTTGTGAGGCTGCTGAAATGTGAGGTCTGAATGGTGTGTTATAGTAGGCCTCAAATGGGGGTTGCGTAATGGGTGGGTATTTGTGTATTGCTGAAAGGTGGATGCAGCACAATTCTGTAATTAACGGAATTTATACGGGCAAATTATATTTTAGTCACGTCTTTCAGTTTATTTTAAAAATTACATTTTTTTTAAAATTAATTCCATTTAATATTGTTTACTCTTCCGACGCTTACTTTTCACATGCTCACCGATATAATGTTGTATTAATTTTGCGCTTCCTTTTGATTTCATCATATAACGAACGTCGATTATGCAGGGGTCTGCAAAGCCAAAGGAGGCTTGGAAATTTGAAGGTGAATAGATGCCAACATATATGAGGAGCATAAATGGTGACATATATGTTACATATGACAAGTTCACAGATGGTTGAGGGTGTTGTGACAACTGTTTATCCATCACTGGTATGTAGCATTTGAGTTGGTATATTTCAATATAAACATTGCAGTCACTTAAAAAAACACTAATTATTATCTTTTTCAATTTCAAGATATGTTCCACAAAGCTCCTCAATTTAGACCATCTCCTATGAATCAACTCCTCAAATGGCAAAGAAAGTAGGCGACACATCAGTAAAAAACAATTACGCCAAGCCAAAAGAGGAAAACAGGATTCCACCAAAAACAAGTATTCAAGTGTGGTAACGCCCAAATTATACATGTTTTATGTGGCGTTATTCGTATATACTTAATCATTTCTCGTTAACTTTCGATACTTAATAGAATGAAATATGTGCAGGTTCGCTTGAAGATATCCCGAGCTCAAACACAACAAAGATCGAGTAATTATACACTTCGGGAACACGATATACAAAAGATAAAGAATCAGGCTCAAAAGTGCAAATGTGTGCTGCACTTATCCCTTATGCGCCGCACTTCTTCTCAAGTCAATTAAATTAAAGACTTAGTCAATTGAAAGCATTAACTCCACAAGTATGCCGCATAATTTTCTTTGTGCGCTGCACTTTCTATCTGACAATGAAGAATAAATGAAGACTTAAATGCTATTGCATTAATACCCTAAGTATGCGCACAATTCCCTTTGTGCGCCGCACTTCTTGACTAAACATTTAATTCCCTCGCATTTAATCACCAAGTACGCCGCACAAAATCCTTTGTGCGGCGCACTTTCACCCTTTACTTAGCCTATAAATAGAGGACGAATTTCACACATTTCAACTCATCTCTCATGCTTACAATCAACTAAGTATCCATCCCTCAATCATACTCTTGTCCCTTATGAAGTCCTAAACACTTTCCAAGTATTCTCTAAGTATAAACACCATATCCTTTGAAGAATCAAGATCCAATCACCAAGAACAACGAAGAATATCATACTAGTTTAGTAAAAGAATGAAGTGTGTTATCAAATCAAGTTATGTTATGAACTCCTTAGCCATGAGAGACTAAATCTCTCATGACTACTCGGTGACGTTATGACAATGAATAAGTGTTTGGTATGATCATGATCTTTTTAATCTCAAGCTTATATTGCGATCCTATTGTATCTTGTCTTATCGTTTTTGCTTATCAATCTTAGATTATATAATCAAATCGGTATAGGTCGAAAGACCCATTATGATTTATGTGGTTTTAAATATTTGTTTATGATCTTTAATGTCTGTGTCGAGAAATCCACTTTTGTAAATTGATAAACAAAATATGCTTTGATATATTCGAAACTGGATTATTTGGGTGACACATTTGGTCTAGTTAACTAAATATAAGTCTTGAGTTAATTAAAGTTAATTTGTGAAAACATTTTCTGATGAGAAATACTTTTTATAAGTTAAAGGTTCCATCTTTGAGGTCTTAATCATTTCCAACACTTATAAATTATTTTCAACTATCCGAGTAGTCATCTTTATTATCACTGGTAAAAAGGTTATTTACAAAATTGTTAAAGTATATTCTCTTCTGATTATTTGAATACTACTCAAATCCCTGTGGACGACCTGGTCTTACCTAAAAAGATTATACTACATATGTGGGTTATACTTTTACCCGTGTGTTTCCCTATAATAAAATTGGTATTTTCATTAATTATAAATTTAAAGCTTTTGAAACACATCAAAGTTTTTGGCGCCGCTGCCGGGGATTTTTAAGCTATTCTATAGTCAACTCTAGAAAATTACTTTAACTCCCCCTCTTTTTCAAAAATCGCCGTACAGTTTTTGGCAAACTGACCCAAAGAAATTTCTCCTTTGGATGCATACACGTGCTCCAATCCTGAACTTGTTGAACCTTTACCCGAACCTGAATGCACTCAGAATTGAAGACTTCATCGATGAAACAAAAGAGTTCCATACGATCAAAGAAACAATCCACCTCAACACCCAAGAATTGTCTATCAGTCAATTCTCGATATCAATTACTTCTGTCACTTTCTTGATATTCTTCGAAATTATGATCCAATAGATGATGAACCCATGTGGGCTGCCGACCGTGTTGTCGCTTTGACTCCTAGTTCCGCAATTACTATTCCTGAAACCGCAAACGAATTTGCTATTAAAGGTAACCACTTGAATCTCGTCAAAGGAAACTAATTTGATGGCAGAACCAAAACTGATCCTTATAAACACATTCATGAATTCCTCAGAATCTGTGACATGTTTAAATACAACGATACCGAAAATGAAGCTGTCCCCCTGATGATGTTTCCCTTATCACTCACTGGAGAGGCAAAAACATAGCTGGACGAACTCAACGAAGGAACTATTGAAACGTGGGATGAACTTCGAACCGCTTTCATTAGTCGATTCTTTCCCCCAGATCTTTTCGATCGACTCCTTGGAGAAATCCGTGCCTTTTCTCAAAATGAGAAAGAATCTATAACCGATGCCTGACTTTGTATGAAGGAAATGCTTCGAAACTACCATGGTCATAATCTGTCCAAAGGCAATATTATCAAAATCTTTTATCATGGTCTCAGCGAAATAACCCAAGAAGTTCTAAATGCCGCAACTAGTGGTATTTTTCTCTATAAAACACCAAATCAAGCTTATCAGCTTCTCGAAGATAAAGTCTTACTCAAGCTCGATTGGGCTAAAAATCAAAAAACCAAATCATCTCTTAAGAAAACTATTGCTTTCGCCGATGAAGGTAGTCGTAATTCTGACGCTAATAAAATTATGGCCCGAATGGATGCCTACACCATAAAGATGGATGCTCAGTACAAATAACTCCAATCTCGAGCTAAACAACCCACACCTAATCTTGACGATGATGAAATGCCTATGTCTCGTAAAGAAGAGGCTAAATTCATGCAAACTTTCCGTAAGACTCGTTTTTACAATGATTACCATGATAAAGATTTGAATCGCGATAATTGGCGTTCAAGCGGACAAAATGATTACCATCGAGACAACTATCAATTCAACACCGATGATAAACCTTACGATCTTCAAAACAATTCAACGATTTCATGAAATCTCAACAATCAACCAACACTTTTGTCAAAGAAACATTCATGGACCTCAAAACTCAACTCAAAACAGTAGCCAAAAATCATCAAGCTTCCATTCAAAACCTTGAAACTAAGTTCAACAGACTCGCTGACAAGAAATTTGGTCGACCCTCTGGATCTCTTCCAAGCAACAATCAACCAAACCTACAAGGTAGCAACTCTAAAGCTTACCAACCATCGCAAGCTCATAATGAGCATGCGAATGCAATATTCACAAGAAGTGGCAAATCCTATAATCCACCGGATAACCTGGATGATCAACAGAATAATTCTGAAAACCCTATCAACTTTGATACCAATGATGAAGACGTTGAACCCACGCCACAACCAAAAAATCAACCCACAAAACCAGTCAAATAAACACTGTTACCAAAACCATACAAACCAAAAATTCCATATTCTCAACGCCTTAGAAAAGAAAAAATGGAAGCCAAATACAGAAAATTTCTTGACATGATCCGAGCCGTCCGAATCAATGTACCTCTTGTCGATGTCTTAGCCAGAATGCCTAACTATGTAAAATTCCTCAAAGAACTCATAAGCAACAAGCATAAAATCGAACAAATTTCTACCACTTTCCTAAGTGATGAAAGTTCAGCGATGATCCAAAATAAAGTTCCACCAAAACTCAAAGACCCAGGAAGTTTCCTTATTCTATGTAATTTCAACAAAACTTTCTCCTGTAATGCTTTGGCCAATCTTAGTGCTAGCATTAACCTTGTTGGGATTAAAAGCCTTAATCCTTCTTAATGCTGTTTGGAGTTACTGTTGCTCTTATTGATGTTAATGCTGCTTAGTCAAAGTTAGTGCTGCTGGAAGAATTTCAATGAAAATTATTCTAAGTGTTTAAGACTGCTGATGAAGTTACAACTATCAGTACAAAGTTACTACTACTAGAGGAAGTTACTACTGCTAGTGGAAGTTAAGACTGCTCAGAGATACAGACTTGAAAATATGCTAAGTAGTTACTACTGATAGTACAAAAGTTACTACTGCCGGTGCAAAGTTACTACTGCTAAAGAGTTAATGCTGTTGGTGAAGAAGTTAGTACTGCTGAGTTAGTTAGTGCTTCTTATGTGATTTTTATGAGATATTTTGATAAACTTAGGAAAGTATTGTAAGCCGTTTAGGACTCCTTGGTGTATAAAAGGAGGTCCTAGGGCATAGAGTTCTATGTACCAAACCAAAAACCAAAAACAAGTCATTCATAGAATTATCATAGCTTCAAGGTCTTTGTAACCCTGATACTGTAAGAGTATTCGTATTATTAATAATATTGGAGCTTTTGTTTGTTGAATTATATGTTCATATAATTACTGTTTCATTCATAATTCTTCTTAATATTAAAGATTAGATTCCGCATAATCTTTAATACATTCACACAAAGTTTCTACCATAGTTGTGTTAGATGTATCTAATTTAACTAAACCTTAAACAAGCTTAAGGAATTCGATCTATTGAAGTGGGACCAACAAGTGGTATCAGCGCTTGTTGCTTTGAGAAACTTTGCTAGATGATATGGATCAAGATTCTGCATATATGGTGGCTACATCTAAAGTTCATATGCTCAAACCAGGTGAGTTTGAGTTATGGAGGATGAGGATTGAACAATACATACATATGATAGACTATGCACTATGGGAAGTCACAGAGAATGGTTTAACCTTGCCAAAAACACAAGTTGTGGAAGGCGTTACAACATTGTTGGCCATTACATCTGATAGACTATGCACTATGGGAAGTCACAGAGAATGGTTTAACCTTGCCAAAAACACAAGTTGTGGAAGGCGTTATAACATTGTTGGCCATTACATCTGTTGAAGATAAGGCTCAGAGAAGATTAGAGGTGAAAGCTAGAAGTACTTTAATGATGGGCATTCCCAATGAACATCAGTTAAAGTTTAACTCTATAAAGGATGCTAAACTGTTGCTGGAAGCTGTAGAAAAGAGATTTGGTGGGAATGCAGCTACTAAGAAGACTCAAAGAAATCTCTTAAAGCAGCAATATAAAAACTTCACTGCTCCAAGCTCAGAGATGCTTGATCAAACCTTTGATAGGCTACAAAAGTTTGTGAGTCAATTGGAGCTTTTGGATGAAAAAATTTCACAAGAAGATTTTAATCAAAAGTTATTAAGAAGCTTGTCACATGAGTAGAACACAAATACTGTTGTGTGGAGGAATAAAGCTGAGTTAGAAACAATGAGCATAGATGATCTCTATAACAACCTCAAGGTGTATGAACCAGAAGTCAAAGGGATGTCTAGCTTAAGTTCAAGCATACAGAACATGGCTTTTGTTTCCTCTTTAAATAACAACACTAGCAGCTCTAATGAAGCAGTTAATGCTGCTCATGGAGTTACTACTGCTAGCACTCAAGTTAATACTGCTTACTTTACAAATATTGATAACTTGAGTAATGCTGTTATTTGTTCATTCTTTGCTAGTCAACCAAATAGTCCTCAACTTGCACATAAGGACTTACAACACATCCATACTGATGACATAGAAGAGACGGATTTGAGATAGAAAATGGCCATGTTGAGTATGAGGGCTAGAAGGTTTTTGAAGAATACATAAAGGAAGCTTACTGTTAATGGCAATGAGACTATTGGTTTTGATAAGTCCAAAGTGGAGTGCTACAACTGCCATAAAAGGGGAAATTTTGCTAGGGAGTGCAGAGCTCCAAGAAATCAAGATAACAAGAACAAGGAAAGATCAAGAAGGAGTGTGCCTATGGAAACATCTACTTCCACAGCTTTGGTGTCATGTGATGGTCTTGATGGATATGACTGGAGTGATTAGGCAGAGGAAGGTCCTAACTATGCACTCATGGCTTACTCATCTTTAAGTTCTGACTCAGAGGTGTCCAATGATTCAAATAGTTCAAAATCTTGTATGGAAACTGTTAAATTACTTAAATCTCAAAATGATCAACTATTAAGAGATTTAGAGAAATCTAGTCTAATAGTTTTAGGTTATAAAACAGGTTTAGAATCAGTAGAAGAAAAACTTGAATTTTATAAAAAGAATAAGTCTGTTTATGTAGAAAAGATTAATGGATTAAAATGGGATATTCAAGCAGGAGAAATAACTATTAGAGAGCTTAGGAAGAAGCTTGAAAAATTCAAAAAGAAAAAGATAGCATTCAATTTAATGTAGATAAATTTAAAAATACATCTAAAAGTTTAGACAAGCTCATAGAGTGTCAGATTGTTGATAATTGCAAGAAAGGTTTAGTCTATGAAAAATATAATGCAGTTCCACCTCCCCACACAGGAAATTTCATGCCTCCAACACCTGACTTGTCTTTTACTAGTTTAGATGAGTTTGTTAATGAGCTTGTAGTTGAGAATAGTAAAGCTATGTCTAGTGAAGAAGAGCCTAAGGTAGTTAGGAAGAATAATGATGTCCTAATTATTGAAGAATGGGTGTTAGATAGTAAGGAAGAAAATGTGTCTCAAACTAAAACTAAGAAGAAAATAGTTAAGCCTAGTATTGCTAAGATAGAGTTTGTCAAACCTAAACAACAAGAGAAAACTGCTAAGATAACTGTTAAACAAGTTGAGCAACATAGGAAAAACACTTACAGTCCAAGAGGCAATAAAAGAAATTGGAACAATATAATGTCTCAAAGCCTAGGAAGCAATTTTGAGATGTTTAATAAGGCTTGTTATGTGTGTGGAAGCTTTGATCATTTGCAAGTTGATTGCAATTAGCATAAAAAATAGTTTGAAAATCAAAGGATGGTAAAACCTGGTTGGAACAATGCTCAAAGGGTGAATCATCAAAACTTTGCTAAAAAGACTCACCCCTGTGCTAAAAAGAACATGGTTCCAAGAGCAGTACCAATGAAATTTGGTTTAGTATCAGTTAATACTGCTAGACAAGTTAATACTGCTCACTCAAAAACAACAGTGAATGCTGCTAGACCAATGTCATATTTTTCTAAAACAACACATTCAACTGTTAAGACGCCCATTCATAAGAACACATCATTTAAAAACAGTAATATTAATCAAAGGGTTAATACTGCTAGGGATAATTTTAATGCTGTTAAGGCCTCAGCTTGTTGGGTTTGGAAACCAAAGACTAAAGTTTTAGACCATGTTTTTAAACACAACAATGCATCAATCACCCTAAAAAAGTTTGATTATGTTAACGCACAAGGCAGATCCAAGTCAGTGATGGCTTGGGTCCCTAAAAGAAACTGATTTTCTTATCTAATGTGCAAGGCAATTCACAAATAGATTTACAAGATCAAGGAGTGATTAATAGTGGATGCTCAAGGCATATGACATGGAACATGTCCTATCTTACAGACTATGAAGAGATAGATGGAGGATATGTTTCTTTTGGAGGGAACCCTAGAGCAGGGAAAATCACATGAAAAGGTACCATTAAAAACTAGTAATCTAGATTTTGAAAATGTGTATTTTGTGAGAGAGTTAAATTTTAATCTATTTAGTGTCTCACTAATGTGTGATAAAAAGAATAGTGTTCTTTTTAATGACACTGAATGTTTGTTTTATCTCCAAACTTTAAGTTAACCGATGAAAGTCATGTTTTACTTAGAGTTCCTAGAAATAATAATATGTATAGTGTTGATTTAAAGAACATAGTTCCTAAAGGAGGTTTAACTTGCCTTTTTGCAAAAGCCACATCTGATGAATCTAAACTTTGGCATAGAAGGCTAGGACACTTAAACTTCAAAACCATGAATAAATTGGTTAAGGGAAATCTTCTAAGAGGTTTACCTTCCAAACATTTTGAAAATGATCAAACCTGTGTTGCTTGTCAAAAGGGAAAGTAGGACAAAGCCTCTTGTAAGTCCAAAATAGAGAACTCAATCCGTCTTCCTTTACATTTGTTGCATATGGACTTGTTTGGTCTAACATTTGTAAAAAGTCTTATGAAGAAAATGTATTGCCTAGTTGTCACATATGATTATAGTAGGTTTACATAGGTTTTCTTTCTAGCTACTAAAGATGAGACTAGTGGCATTCTTAAGTCCTTTAATTAAGTTCTTGATTAGTATGCTCTGTGATTGCAGCCTAGTTGCTGATCTTTCACATCAGAACCTCAGAATTTAATTTAAAACCTTAAAGTATATAATTTTAAGAATTGGAGTCATTTATTTTCTATCTTCTATCAGGGCTGTTGCAGGATATGTAAGTCGACAACAGTGGTCGCAGTTGTTTCCTCTGGGAGAGTATAGAATTAGAAAATAAAGTCTATAATTCTTAAAATCATGAGTAGTAACAACCTCTTTAGTCGTTCATCTTTCTATAGCTTTCGTTAGTCCTCTGCATCTAAAATAGATCAACTATATGAAATTTCATATGTTCCAGATGATTCTAGAATTCTCGTAAGTGAAATGCCTTTGGTAAACCCTTACCAAATCTTCACAAAGCCAACCAATTCAATCACAAAAAGAGTTAAACAATTGATAGGTTCTGCACCAAACAAACAAATCAAAGAATTCGTCCAAACCTCTAAATTTGACTCCTATCAATTACCAGCATCCCAGGTTGAACACTTGGTATCTTTGTCACTACCATCGGACCTTCCTCGTCATTGTTTAGCACAAGGATACACACATATTCATTTTGGTGCTATAAGGTTAGCAATAACTTTTCATGGCAGGAAAGGTCTTCCTGCATATTCTCAAATAGCCTTGCTTGATGCAAGGTTTGTAGAATACAAACACGCATGTATTGGTACCATACAAACTACCTTAAACACAGGAACAATTTTTGTCACGTTTTACCCAAATTTCAACATGCCTCTCAATGATCCATCATTACTCACAGCTCTCAAAGCCCAAATCCAGATTGGTGGCACACCTTAAGTAAATACGTTCCAGGCTAACTTTCATTAACAAATGGCCTACCGAGTCCAAAATCATTCGCTAGACATTCTGGTTCCAGGATAAGATAATGCAGGAGATGCTTTGTTAATAGATGTTGACTCTAACGCAACACTAACCTGTACTTATGTCCCCAGGCAGTTATCCCTAGATGACTTAGTTAAATTGCTTCCCGAAAAATGGATAACTAATTATGAACAGATTCATCAAGCTCCTGTTCGGTCAACATCACCACCAGAATTTGTGAGACGTGAGAATGGCTTAGTCGAGATCAAATTCTCATCCTTACAACCCAAGTCAGAAAATGTTTTTCCCACAGGGATTCATATGATTACACTAACAGATCAGGAGCCCGCTCAAGAAGTTAAACACATCTGGTGGGATGTATGCAATTATAAAAGTTGCCTAGACGAAGCCGCAAAAATTAATGATGATGAAGATCTTCCTAAGAAGCAGAAATCCTCGCAACAAAAACTCAAAAGAAGGTATGGAAAAGGTGATCCAACAGTTGGACTTCTTGGAGAACCTTCAGGAAAATTTGACTATTATGTCTTGTACCTAAAAGCAGAGCCAAGTCAACCGCTATCACCACCACACAAGACTCCACCATCACCACATAAACCCCCGCCAACATCACCACCACCACCTAAACTATCACCATACAACCAAAAGGCCTTATCCATCCTCCATCAAGACTCATCGGTGTTTCCAATAACCAAAGATCCTTCATGTTCATATTCACAAGAATATGAGCAAGAATTCCCAGCCCTCACTGCCTTTGAACACCTTGATAGTCATACTAAACATGATTGGAAGATAAAAAAACCCAACAACTATTGGTCCAACTGGGCATGCAATTACAATCAGTCCCGCTGAAGCCACCCTAAATTGGCAGAGTGAAAACGCTGTTGCTCAAAACAAAGTTCTTGTGAAAATTCTCTCACAACAAGGTATGATCACAAATAGTCAAGAGTATCTTTCATCAAGAGTTAGATCCATTGAGAGTATCATCAATGAACTCCGATTCAAAATCTAAGAACTTCACCAGGAAATCATCCAAATCATTCGAACCTCGCCTACAACTTAACCTTCATCCTCTATCTCTCAGAAAGAGGCTGAAATGAAGAACTTAAAAAATCAACTCCAAGATCTAGAATGGCAACATAAACAAAAGAGAATCACCTCTCTTATTGATGATCCATGGAGGTTACCATCAACCCCTTTTGTAGGTATCTCATTTGACCCACAACCGTTACCCCGGTCCTACACCTACACAACATCACCATTACTAAACATATGGGCGTCAGAACAAAGAAGGCTAAAACCATCCACCAGAAAGGAGCCAACCTTTTCACAAGAATCACAATCCATTGCTGATGTTGTTGCTTCAACCAAAACCCCTGATGTCCTCCCGATTCAGATGGTGAACCCTGTTTCAATGTTCTTAAACTCACTAACCCAAACCAACAAGCCCCAAACCCCCTAATTCATTGCCCTAGTCATCAAGCCCCAAAAGGACTATGAAGAATTTGACAATGTTGAATCATTTGAACATTTGTTCATGGCTGAACCGAATAATGCAGAGTCAACAGTCCAGTTTGATGCAAAAGAATATAAAGAACACCAGGAAAACCCAAACCAAGAGACTCCTATAGAGTTCCCAAAGTCCGACATAAAACAATACTTCACTTTTGACGACGTACCACCATCAAAATGACGTGAAAGAAGCATCGAGATGCTAATGTGGTGTATTGCAGAATTGCAGTATTATACCATTGATGTAGTCATAAAGAGATTCTTAACCAGGCTCCAAGGACGTCTTAGAGACTGGTATCACAGTCTTGGCGAATATCGCCAACTTCAGATACAACAGTCAATATCTCCTGAAGCATTCATGAGTATTATATACTCAGAATTTATTGGCAGCCCGTGGGAACACACAACCCATGCTAGAGAAGAATTCCTCAAGATGAAGTGTTGTTCCTTCCAGAAGAAAGATTTAGAAAAACACTATGATCGCATGTCCCAGCGATTCTACTGTTTAAATGGAGTAGATGATGTCAATCTAAAGCAAGTCTTTCTTAACTCCTTTCCAGAATCTCTTGGAAACGAAGCATATCGGGCTTTAGAAGCAAGAAATGTCACAATAGCCCAAACAACCCTTGGCGAGCTGTACCAGTTAATTCTTAATGCTTTGGCAAAACTTTGCAACCAGAAAAAGTTCCTTGCTGAATTCGAAAGAACTGGAAAACGCCTTGGAACAGCATGTGATGACAAATACCTGCAGATAAAATGTAAAGATAAGTCATCATGCGATTGTACTCACACAAAAAAGAAATTCCACTCTAAAAGATTTTCAAGTCTCTCTGGTAAACCCCGGTTTTCTAGACGAAGCAGCAAGAAGTGGAAATTCATAAGAAAGAAAAAGCAACGAGGCAGAACATCTGACAGGTGCTTCATTTGCCAAAAAAGAGGTCATTTTGCAAGAAATTGTCCGGATAAGAAAAGATCTCAGGCACTGATCCAGGCTTTAAATCAAGTAGAACCAGTTGATGTTTCTGATCTAGAGTCACTTTATTCTCTAGATGATGAGCCCAGTGACTCAGTCTTGTGCACGATCGCCTACTCAGATTTTTCATCCGATGATGATTCTGACACAGATTCACTTGAAAGTGATTCTGATTTTGGGGTCCACATGATCAACCCAATACCGCACGTCTTACCAATACAAGAAGACCCACCATTGCCACTAGCAAAAGTTCACCTCCTTACGGATGCATACGCCAAGCCTATTCCGGTTATTGCATTCTTTGATACTGGTTCCTCAGTCTCCATTTTGAATCCTAATATCCTCCCAGATCACTATTGGAAGCCTCACCACCAGAATTTCATGGCTGCTAATGGGGAAAAATTTGTCATTGACAAAATAAGCATCCCTATTAATATTCGGTTGTTTCCAAAATGCGTAATTAAAAGAAGGCTCCTAGGCTCAAGCTCCTATGGAAAAGATCTCTTGATTGGTTTTGACATACTGCATAAACTACCAAACTTACGTTGGTCAGGTGAAGGTCTTCATTACAGAAGCTTTTTTAATCCGTAGACAGCCATGCATTGTCTTTTTTTCGCAAGCATCACCCCACCCATATTCAATATTAGCAGTATAAAGTAAAGACTCATCCAAACCTGTTGTGTCTCCTCCCATACCGAATTCCTAACTAAACACCCTTTACCGTTATGGTTGAATCCTTCATTTTTTGTCTCACTCCCTTTTAAACAAAACAAATATGTCAACCCTACAAAAGCAAGTCACCCTGGAATGAACCCTGATCATTACCAACTTGCCAAGGAAGAGTGTGAACAACTGGTTCCCCAAGGCATTATTGAACCCACTACCTCACCATGGGCATGTAAAGCTTTTTATGTCAATAAGAGAAGCGAACAAGTTCGTGAAAAACTAAGATTGGTTATTAATTATCAGCCTCTAAATCATTTTTTATCTAATGATAAATTCCCACTCTCGCAAAAGAAATCCTTGTTTCAGCACTTGGCAGATGCTAAAGTTCTTTCTAAGTTTGATCTCAAATCTAGGTTTTGGCAGTTAGGTATTAAGCCTGAAGACAGACTAAAAACGGCATTTTGTATACCAGATCATCTCTACCAGTGGAAAGTAATGCCGTTTGGTTTAAAAAATGCTCCATCAGCTTTCCAAAAGCTATGATAACCATTTTTGAGCCACTCCTCGCCAATAAACTAGTATACATTAATGATATCCTCCTGTTTTCCCCAGATGAACAGTCTCATGCAGAATTACTTTTAAAGTTTTATTCTCTAGTCACCAAGTATGGGATTATGTTATCAGAAAAGAAGATGGAAGTTGGAGTGACGACAATCCAGTTCCTTGGCATGGAAATTTCCGACAGGAAATACCAGCCCCAACCACATATGGCCCAAGAATTACTAAACTTCCTGGATGAATTATCTTCACAAAAGATGATTTAGCATTTCCTTGGGTTAGTCAACTATATGGTAGATTTTTTCCCAAAATTTTCACATCACACTGCCTTGTTGTTCCCCGTGTTAAAAAAGAATCCCCCATAGTGAACGCTAAGAAAAATTAAAGCAGTGAAAGCGATCAAGTGCCTAGCAGAAAAGATGCCTCCACTAAAGATTCTTGCCTCCTTAAAAAAAAGAATCCTACAGACAGATGCAAGTGATGAGTGTTGGGGAGCGGTCCTACTTGTTCAAGATAATAATAATAAAAGACACATTTGTGGATACAAGAGTGGCACGTTTAAAGCATCTGACCAGCATTATTACTCCACGTTTAAAGAAATCCTTGCAGTCAAATGAGGCATTGAGAAGTTACAGTTTCATCGAATAGGACATGAGTTCCAAGTTGAAATCGACATGTCTTCCTTTCCACGCATGCTACAGTTCAAAAGAAAGATGCTCCCTCATGCACAACTTTTAAGGTGGTCAAATTGGTTCTCACAGTGGAAGTTCACAGTAAAACACATCAAAGGAACAGAAAACGTCCTTGCAGACTTTCTCTCTCGTCCAAAGGCCTATAAATCAGAAGAAAACTACCTAAAAGATGCAAGCCAAGTTCAGAAACACACTCCACACCTTCTCTCAATGGTGTTCTCGGTCGCTTCCCATAAGGAAGAAGGATCTTCTTCCACCCCCACTCCACCGATCCCTGTTTTTGATCTACCAGAGGAGATAGTTGAAACGATTGGAGACTTGACTTTTGAGAAAAGAGCTAAATTATGCTACAAAACGTTTCTTACTATCCTCCTCTAAAACCATGGGCTATGCATAAAAGGCCTCAGGTTTCACCCAGACCATTCCTCAACATCTTCCACATCCATGACCTATGGAGGTTTCCAAAAGAAGCACTGTGCTTCTTCTACTACCTCTTTGAAAGCTTCACGATTGGCATAACCTTCAATGCAGAAAAACTCCTATCATATGTCGTTAAGAGCCAGTTTAAGGATGTTCCCCCCACTCTAAACATTTACTTACTATGCTACAATGGTTTGTCCCACATCACCAATGGACCAGATGGTTAACAACCACCGGAAAAGGGACTTACGTACTGGTAATGTTTCGAAGGCCAGGGTCTTTCCTACCACCTAAAGCCGTTAATGATGATGGATCAGTTATGTACCACGCCCCATATTGCTTTATTCATGACTGGTACAAGGTTAACCCATCTAGCAGAAGGTGTGAAAGAAAACTCCGAACCCTTTATGCAGACATAAGAAGTTTGATGGAAAGAGCAAATGGCGTTGACCCAGACTAGATTTCATATTACGTAATGTGGAACATATCGGTATGGAGTAAAGACCATCCAGATGCATACAAATGGATTGAAGAAAATGGACAGTGGCTCTATGACAACTTTAATCATTGTGAAGTAGAAACATCAGATGATGATAATGATGCTAGATCACTCTGGTCTTCAGATGACGATGAACATTTCGATCCATTCGAAGATGACGCGACACACCCTGATGCTCGCTGGAGTCCATGAAGAAGGCTAAACATTTAATGTTTAGTATAATAATATTTGAAGTGTGTTTTATTTGCTTATTTATGTTTAATATCTCTAGTATGTTCTAGTGTGGAATAATGACATATGCAATAATGCCATGCCTTAAATGATGTAAGCGCTTATGTCATAAGGCAATTATGTAAAAAAGTAAGTATGCTTGTACTATAAGCTTGTGTGTTGTACCAATCAAGGCTATAAATAGCCATGTATCTTGCCATTGTAAGGCATCAAAATTTGAAGTAATATATGTGTATTTCTTATACTTCTCCCTCTACAATCTTCTCTCTATAATCTTCTTTTAACTTCTTAAGTTTCTTCTACATATAGTCTAGTCTTCCATAGTTCTTATAGGTCTTTTATAGATCTGCATAACTCCCTCCACCCTTAGTCTTGCATAGTTCTTACAGGTCTTCTATAGATCTGCACAACTCCCCTTATGTTTGTGCAGATCTACTAAAGAAGTATACGCTCATACCATGTTTCAGCATCTGCCAAGTGCTGAAATAAGGATTTCTTTAAACGTGAAGTGATAATGCTACTCAGATGCTTTAAACATGTCACTCTTGTATCCACAAACGTGTCTTTTATTATTATTATCTTGAACAAGTAGGACCGTGGTATGTGCTTAAATACACATACCTTTGACCTTTAAAACCAGACTTAAATGACTAAAAATGTACCAAAAATACATTGTATTTGTATGTTTTTATTTATATTGTGCAGGAAACGGATATCTGACAAAAGGGTGAAAAAACAAAGCCAAAAATGACAAAACAGAGCACAAAATAGAAGAGCGTGAAAAAGACAAAGTCAATAGAAGTCAAAGTCAACCCAGTAAAGTCAACGGTCAAAGTCGAAGCCGAAACTAAAGAAATGTTAAATGGGCCCACCCATACCTATCTAATGCGCCGGGTCAGCCCATTTAAACATTATATGAAGACCTTATAAGCCTTTTAGGCTTAAAAAGCCCAAAGTCCATTTTAAACACTAAACGACCCAAAACAGCATACTTGAGGCCCAATCTACAACCTCTAACAACTGTTAAGCCCTAAACCCTTTGACACTTAACATCGTTAGTACCAAATGGACTGTGGCTGCAAACACTCATATATGTCTCAGGGACCAAAACTGTCAAATCCCTTAAAACATTATACACCACAAGTACTTTCGGTGCAAACAGACTATACAAAATGGAGGACCAAAATTGCCAAAACCTCAAACTTTACCCGGCACCTAAATCAAACACACAGTAACTACACATTTCCCGCCAAACCCTTTTGGCACTATTCACCCATCATTTTCCTTTCCCTTCACCCCAAAAACATCACCATCCTTTGACCCACTACTTCATAAGCTGCCAATTGCCACCTTGGCAATCCTAAGCAACATCATTGGACGTGAAAAATGAAGGGTTTTGATCATATGGCTTGGGCTCAAAGAAAAATGAAGGGCTGAGATTGATTTTGGTTTATACTCACACAACAAACACAGCTACTTGAGCTCTCTCTCAGAAGAAACACACAAAAAGAGCCAAGACTTTGAAGAGCTTTTAGTATAAATATAGGACTAGTATAGTTCATAGTCTTTTGTCGAATTTTTATTAAGTCCATTCTTGTATTAACAAAATTTGTCCATTTTAATACTGTCTTTTAATTACTTGTCATTTAATTATACTTTCATTTAAATTTATGCATTGTAATCCTTTTTTAAGTTAATGAAATTTTAAGGTTCTTTTAAATACTGCCATTTACTTACTTGCCTTTTAAATGATGTTATTAAGCTCTAGTATAAGTTTTTGGTTCATTCAAAACTCATATAAAAGCTTATTTTTGTTTCTGTCTTAAAAATCCAAAATCACAAAAAAAGGAATCTGTAACTCAAAGCAATGGAGCAAGGTAAATTGTGGATGGCCTTGGGTTAGAGCTTCTTGGGAAGCATATAGGTTGGTATAAGCTGATTTGAGAGCTTATTCCCTTGCCAAAAGCTGTGGACCTTTATGAGTTTCCATTTTTCATTTTTTACTTATTTTACTGTAGCTTTGCTTATTTACTGTTTACCTGCTTATCTTGCTTATTATTGTTGTTTTGATGCTTACTTGTCTTGGTTTTATGCTTATATGTCATTTAGTTAAATTTTTCTTTAAAACTGTCTTACATTACCCTTTAACTGCTTAATCTTTGTTTGCTTATTTTAGTGCTTATTCTTGTGTTTTTATTACTGCTTATTGCTCATTTTTCATTGATTGTCATCTGTCTTTAAGAATCCTTGCTTAATTCTTTAAAAATCAGTTTAAAACTTGATATTGAAATCTTAAAGGGGTGTTTGGCATAAGGTGTCAAACGGGTCAAATTTGGTTAAAAACCTTTTGGGTCACATGGCAATCTTGTACAAGCCTTCTTGAGTCATTTTCAATCTGTTTTCAAAAGTTTTAAGGTTTGCAAGTTTGTTTTCAAGTTTTTATCTAAGTGGGCGGTTTTATGGTAATACAATATAATTCGGTTCAACTTGTAGTGTTTCGTTATTCTCGTTTATTTATTCTTCAAAGGGTGTCGTTTGAAGGTGTTACTTGTGCTCGATATATACCGCGATCTAGCGTTCCGCGATCGAGCTTCGGTTTGTTGTCGTAATCGTCCAACAAGTGGTATCAGAGCAAAGAAGAATGTACAAACTAGCATCCCCCCTCATCTCTATTTATAGAGATGAGGGGGTAGAAACCTATCCTAAATAGAATATGAAACATCATTTCCTTTAAAAGACAAGTTTATCTAATCCTAGTTATAGTTTATTCCTAATCTAAATTACAATGTACACTTAACCCCTAACCCTGGTTTAAGTTTATTCCTAATATACAACATAGGTAATGTTTTTTTGATATGTTTAAGAAAGTGTATAGCTTTTTTTTAAAATGTATTTGGTGCCAATAATTTTGGTTTTTATGTCTTGAAATCTGTGATAGTTATTGAGATGGATTTGGGTTTAATTTGAGTTAGTAGGTTGATTTAGATGGATTAAATTGTTCTCAAAGTCTCAAAGATATATATCTTTAATCTTGTGAAGTTGATATGGTTTTGTACTATTTATGTTGTTTAATATGTTTGGTATGAAAATGTGATCGGTGGTAGAGGAGTGGTTTTTGTTTTAGATGTTATTTTGTATAGTTTATTTTTATTTATGAATTTTTAATGTATTATATATTTTTATCAATTAAATTTTAAATTTAATTTAATTTCTTTTTTCGAATTTAAAGAAATAAAAGGTGAGGTCACTATAACATCAGAAAAATGTGTGGGCGTAACCAAGGTGTTGAGGTTTTGGTGTTGGTGGTTGAATTTGGTGTTTATGAAGAAAAAAAGTGGTGATCGTTAACACCACTTTTGCCACAGCACAAGAGACTGCTTCACTATACGCCAAAGTTCTATATTTAGACCCAATACTTTGTCATAGACCAATGATCCAATCTCGCACTCATTTTATTCATCAAAAATAAAAAAACCCCATTTATCACCTCTTTTTTATAAATTAAATATTCTCACAACACTGTTTATCGTTACGCAAAACAAAAACATATCATCGCAGATGAGAATTAACTTATCTCTTCTATAGAGGGGCGACGCTATGTACTTGCGACGAAACTTTTTTTTATGATTTTATGAAGTGTTATACGATTTTATGAAAATCATATATGATTTTGAAAATCATATATGATTTCATGAAATCATAGATGATTCGTTATTACGATTGATATATGATTCGTCCTCGAATCATATTGATTTCGCAATCGTGATTGAAAACAAAATTGAAAAAAAAGTAGTCTAGAATCACAAATTATATGATTTCATGACAATCATATATGATTTCATGAAATCATATTGATTTCAGAAATCTATAAGATTCGTTATACGATTCATTTATGTATTCGTTATACGAATCAATATATGATTTTCGGATTCGTGCCTGAATAAAAAATCAAAAAAAAAGTTTCTCGAAAGTCTATCGGGTCACCCGTCTTCTTGATCAGATATAAAAAATACTCGTCTCAGATGGTGTATTTTTTTGTGTAGCGTGTGACGATTTACGTTTGTAAGATATTCCTTTATTTTTAAATAGAGATGGAAAGTGAGTTTTTTTATTTTTGATGAAAAATGAAGTGGCTAGGATTGGTTATTGGCTCTATGTACAAATAATAGGTTTTTTGTTCTTAATCTCTCACTTAGTCAGGCTTTTATTTACAACAGAGGCAACAAAACTGGAAGGGTTAGAATTGAAATATTTACTAAAAGTAAAGCACGAACAGTCTAGCACCATTAAAAAACTAATAAAATAGAGTTGGGTCATCTATTTTCTATGATCATATTTATCAACAACCTATCACAATTTAATATATCATTAAGATATTATTTTTTTATTCTTTCACATATACAATCAATATATACAATCAATTTTAACTTTTTTATCATTTATTAACAACTCAATCTAACATATAATAATATTTTTTGCATATTTAATTTAAATAAATATATGGATGCTTATTAATAGGGAATTGATTGACACACTTTAATTTTTTATTGACACACTCCAATGTACAATCTGTTAAAGCATAATGAATACATTGTACAACTGTTCGATGCACAACTTTGAGTGTCCCAATAAAATTCTAGATATAATGTCATGTGACAAGGTTGGTTGTATAAAAAAACCGGTCATAAGAGATGAGTATTAGCTTTTTGTGAAGCTTATTTTTCAAAACAAAAATCTTATAGCTCTCAAAAACTTTAAACAAGCACAAAGCCCAAGTAAAACTGATCCACAAAACAAAAGATAAAAAGACCCAAAAGCTAAACTAGCCTAAGATTAGCACAAAGCTCAAGTGAAACCAATCAACAAAATTCAACTCAAGTCCACCAAATTCACATATCGAAGCAAATGACGATTTCAGATGTATACGAACCTTTTTTTTCCTTCATTTTCTTTATTGTACCACTCGTGAATAATAAAAAGACGAAACAAAGATACAAAAAACGACAAACGAAAAAAAAGCCCTATTTGAATTGCCAAACATATAAACGTTGCAAAGTATTCAAAAGTACCAACATTCTAATTTAAACGTACAAAAGATTTCCTATATCATTGAACTATATTTTTTATATCCATAAAACTCAATTACGGAAATATCAAAAAACTATGGGGGTGTTTGTCTTTTTGCTTTTGCACCTTTACTTTTTGATATTTTCCTTTGCAACGGAGGATAAAGCCATTTAAGTGTTTGGGAAAGAAAAAGAAAATTACTTATTTGTGTTTTCGAAGGTGGGCAAAAACCTCATTTTGCAACTGGACCCTATGTGATGCTTTTTGGAAACGTCATTTTGCTTTTGACATGGACCCCATGTGATGCTTTTTGAAAATTACATATTCATCCTTATGCAATTAATTGCTACTGCCATTTTGTTTTGTAATATATAATATTTTAGTGTTCTTTTTTGTCATTTCACTTATTACAAACAATCACTAATCTAATTTATCAACACTCAAAAAAATGACTTATCGATTATTGTTATCATACATCATAATCAAATCCAAAACATACATTTCTTAAATCACGTTTTTGTAACAGTTATTCGTTGATTATTCGTTTTCAAAACGAATAATTATTTTCAATAGCAATCACCAACAACCGCCTAAAATGTGTATTTCAAAATAAAATTTACAAACAACCGGAAAATGGAGTAACTTTTTAACACCATTGTCTTTTTGACCTCTTTTCATTCGAACCTAGACGGGCTAGAATGGTATTTTCTTTGAAAACTGTCAGGGTATGTTTGGTAGAGAGAATTAAAAGAAGAGAAATGGAATTGATTTCATTTCCATTGTTTGGTTAGTAGAGAAAGAAAAAATGTGGAGATTTGAATTCTTTGTGGAGTTGGGTCATTTTTAATTAGTGTGAAAACCATTTCCACCATAGAGGTGAGATCATTAAAGAACAATGTCATATCAAAGAACAAAAGAACACATCATAGCCATTCATTTTTCATCAAATAATAAAAAACCTATTTTCACCTCTTTTTTAAAAAATAATATTTGCAAACGGTTAATATCAAACGACTAAAAAATACACTTTCGAGGTCGAGAAGTAAATCATATTTCTATTAGAGGGGGCATTTTTATTCTTTCGACGACTTTTTTTTGAATTTTTTGTAGGTCACGTGCTGAAAAAATCACATGTGATTTCTGTAAGCAGATTCACATGTGATTTCATAAAATTCACATGTGATTTTGATACCAAATAAAATGTGATTTTTCAGACGTTACTAAAAAAAAATCGATTTAATATACTTTTGACGATTTTTTTTAGTGTTATAATTTTCGCGAAGAAAAATTACACTTGATTTGTAAAAATCATTTGTGATTTGTTGTTTTTAAAATCACGTTGCTATTTATAAATCGCATGGATTTAACAAATTTACTTATGCATTTTTTAAAGTAATAAATCATGTGTGATTTCATAATCTAAATGCATGTGAATTTACCAAATTTATGTGGTGATTTTTCATGTAATGAATCACATGTGATTTTGATTCACGTGTATTGTTTCTTTGGTGCGAAAATTAAAAAAAAATTCGTCGAAAGTATATAAAGTGCCCGTCCTTTTAGAAAGATAATTTAATTATCTTCGCGAATGGTATAATAAATTTGCGTAAAGAATAACGGTTTGAGTGATATGTATTTTAAAAAATATGATGAAATGGAGGTTTTTATTAAATAACTAGATTTAATTATAAGCGTTAGATGGAAATAAAATGATGACGAGAGGATTTGAAAGATTTGTTCTTTAATGGGACATTGTTCTTTATAGATATTTTTCTTCCATCATAATTAATGTAGGAATAAACCTTTGCTTACTTGCGCGAGAATTTCACTCTTTGAGCCAAAAACCAAAAGAGATTATTTAGTTTACTTATTTATTATTATTTGTTATTTATTAAATATTAAATAATGATAATATTAATTATTATTATTTATTTATTTTATTATTATTATTTATTGTTATTATAGTTTCTTTATTTAATAATATTTATTATTATTATTATTATTTATTATTATTATTATTATTATTACTATTATATTTATGTTATTCTATTAGTATAGTTTATTATTTATTAATATTAATTATTATTATTTATATTATATTATTATTAATTATTAGTATTATTTATTTTATAGATAATATTTATTTTTTACTTATTATTTGTTTATTTATTTATTTAAATCTTTTTAAAAGGAAAAAAAAATTGCGTGATTATTTTTTTTTCCAATTCTCTGACGCACCAAATTAGAATTCATTAATCTTTCATCACTGGATTCATTTCTACCGAAATACTCAATTCTACTTCATTTCTACTTATCTTAAATTTCTGTATCAAACGTGCCTCAAGGTTTACTAAAATCAACATATTGTTAAGTATAATAATGCAAATTCCACACAAGGAGAAAGAGAAAAACAAACCCATCATCAAATGACCGTGGTAAGGTCATTGACTCTCAAATAAATTGTCAAGAGTTCTAACCTCGTTAGGTGTACATTTGAGGGTGGCCAAGAAGGTTTACCTGCGCCGACTCCAGTCTCCAGACTATTCAAAGTGATAGTCGCTCTGAGATTGAGATTAGTCGGCTCGCAATATCGAGTCGAAAATTCAAGTAAGCTAAAATAAAGAAGAGAAAGTATACAACAACAAATACTATAAAAAAAACTATAAAGATACTTCAAAACCTCTATGTGTTCCATAAACGTGTAAAAACAAGTATTTGAAACCCGCGCTTCGCTGCGCCGCTGCGGGGTGTTTTGTCACCACAAATGCATATAAGTAGAGAAAAAGATAGCAATATGAAACACCTTTTATGACAACGCCTGATGAAACATTACAACTTCTTCTGAAATATATTAATTTTATGAAGATATGATTTAGAGCTATCCAGCCATAAGTTGTGGTTCTATCTGTACAGTATAATCATCTTCGGTATCACTTTCTATTGAGCCTAGTTAAAAGACCAAAAGAAACAGAGTAATCTCACATTGTCTTCAAAGTAGGCAACACCTCTTTTTAGACACATTTCCAAGCTTTCACCATTAGGCAGCCCATCTGAGTAACTTCTATGCCAATTGTAAACTTGCTCCTTACCAAATATTTCAGCGGTTTCTTGCTTGTTTAAACCTTGAAGATCACCATACCTGAAAGCAAAGAGTCGCATAACATATCAAATCTTTACGGATATGAATAACTATAATCATACGCACCATTTCATCGAGAGAAAAAGCACCTAACATTGAAAGTGATGGAAAAAGCGTTATGTAAATACGACTGTTTGGAAGAGCCTTTTTGAGGGCTGGTTTGGACAAAAAAAAGTGCAGATTCTGTTGTAAAAATCTGGTTTATAGGGAGTTTAGACATGAACATTAGTGGCTGCAACTTGTGAAAGTGAGATTGCAAAAACGTTAACCTGTGCCTACCTAATTACTGCACCAAACAGATCACTATATAATCACTGTAGTGTACCACATGACTGAATTCATAAAACAGAAGAGGATGTCACGGTGTCTACTAAGATTCTGAAGCCTCACGTATGACAAAATAAAGAACAATATTTCAGTAAGATTGGCATATATATGTTTACAATAAAATAAGTCATAAGGCACTGTAAATAAGCCTAGCCAAGCAACCTTAAGTACTATGGCAAACGAAAAAAAACACTTGCTCCTACTACTAAACCATCAATTGAGTTAAACCCCTCAGCCGCCCCACGGAATAGCTCGAGAACAAAACAACCATCATTTCAACAAAATATGTATTAAAAATGAGCAATGGATCTCATCTAATCCAATAGAATGTATAGAAGCAACCACAAATGACTTTTAATACGGAGTACTAAATAAGACAATGATTGACAAATTTAATTTTCTCTAATCAGAGCCTTGAGAGTATTTAACTCTAATTACAACCGGCTTTTCTATTTAATAATTGTAGCCTTTAAATATTTCAAGCGCTTAACGACAAATGGTATGTATAATTATAATAACATTTGGTTGGTTTTAAGGATAACGTCATCACAGACTGGTTTTGTTCAGACAAAAATATATTGTGAAACTGCGCAAGACAATATAATAGACTCAATTTTCCCACTCGATTCAATACCGGCAAGAGCTGCATGGAAATGTTTTTTAGGACAGTTTGGTTAGATTCATTCTAATAAACATTATTCGTCGGTAGCTATCAAGTATTAAAAGACAATACGTTCAATAACTATTCGTTTATAACAGGATCTTATGACTCCTCAAAAGCTCCCAACTACTACTGCTATAATTAACACCAAACAACTAAAATCGTTTTCACATAACATTTTACCGGCATACTTATCTGTTACGGTTGATTTAACATATAAATCCTAATAAGTAGCATATATAAAATGAATTTCTAACTACTCAAATCAGCTCACAACTTCACATAACTATAAATCATGGAAAACATGTTCGGCAATGCTCAACGAAGCACTTTACTGTAACTAACGAATTTAACAACTACTAAGATGTGATTCATTCAAACTTATCTAGCATACGTAATTTAATCAGTTAAAAAGCATACAAAAATTTAACTAAAATCAACATCATCAAATGATTTCATAACTGTGACTAACAAACCTAACAATTCCTAATATAAAAAAGAAAACTTCGGCATAAACCTAACAATGCAATTGTTAAAGATAAAGCACAACCCAAATCAATTCGTTCATTATTATATGCACAGTAACGCTACGATTTACCTCGGATTTCAGAATACGCCTTCCCCTTCGTATGTCCAGAACCTTCCTTTCGCCTTTTGGGCTTTCTCGTATCACATATCTTTCACGTAGTTTGCAGCTTCTGTTTAAGATGGCATGTGAAAGATTATGCAGGACAGATGTAGTTTACTCCTTTTTCCAATAGCGTTGTACAACAAATACATTTAAGGTCAAGCTTATTCACCCGATTTAATGCACATGCTTAACTTTTTTGGCTCATAGCTCATTATATCAGTTTCTAGAAAACGGTTATCGGTAAAACAATGATCAAATTTACTGTTGGGGTTACCTTAATTTGATGTGCGTTCATTGCAGATAGTCTTTCAATGGGTGACAAACCACCATTCTTCGCGAGAGCCATAGGTATAGCATCCAAAGCATTGGCAAAAGCCGTGATGGCATACTGTCCAACGAAAAATGGGAGACATTT
>BQNB010054994.1:8542-39299 GCA_026074375.1 Tanacetum coccineum
GTGCCATAGGTTATAACCCAACATATGGCTTGTGAATACTTTGTGCTATTAGAAACTTGAATTTTGATGTAAAATCAACTTAATCGTAACTATTTTACAAGTTGTGAATCACATATTCACATTATACATATACCTAGCTTAGGTGTTGTTTTAGGGTTATTTACTTATCTTGAGGCGTTCGTTGGTGTTAATTGGTTTTCGTAGGTTGCGCGGGCGTGATTGTGTTTTGGTGTGAGTTTTGCGATGTTATGGTTTGCTAGGCGTTTGTATTCTCTAACATCTTGCTAATATTGTTTTCAACTTTTGATGAATTTGTCGCTCAAAAGAAAAGAAAACAACATATAACTAGGTAGCTCATTAAAATCACAAAGAACACCCAAATGAAAATTTTAGAACATTTTTTATACTTAGAAAGCAAATTATCTCATTGTGGGTTAGGCAACCCCACCAAATAGTTAAATAAAGCAAAGTTGTACTTAAGACATGACATAAACTACAAGGTTAGTTGTTAGCTAATTTATTCCCACCTAATTCTATTTTGCCAATATCCTTTACGTAAAAGATGATGTTGCTATCGTATTTGTAATTGTTTGATTTTTTTTTCATTCCAACAATGGTAATTCTCCCAATTTAACGTCCACTAGCAAGTAGCTAGTGGATCGGAAGAATAGGTACACATAGTTTGTAGAAGCTAGATTTAGATCACATATCTAGCTTTGATTCAGTAGGGTTTTATTTCCTCTCAATCACACACACACGTTGGACGAATCCATGCACTACAAAAAAAAAATTGTAATTTAATACAAATAAAAAAAGTGTCACAAAAATAAAAAAATGGAAAAAAATTGTCACCAAAAATATAAAAAATTATCAGTTAAAGATATGTGAGGACCTTTTTTTTTTACCTTTTTGTGACATATTTTGTTTATTAAAAGTGTGATCAAATTACAAAATTATAGTTTTTGCTCACACTTTTTTAAAAGTGTCACTAAAATGTTGGATTTAATAACTTTTTTGTATTATTAGAACTTCTGTTACTAAAAGTCTATTATATTGTAGCGGTGACCGGATTACATTCACAATAATAGTCTATGAAATTGGAAGGGGTGGATTAGTGAGCAGGCTAGGTCCAAGAGATGGTTAATTTTGTGTGATCTAGGTACTATCTCTGAACAGAATTAGGTTAATAACATGTGTTTATTGCCATATATATATTTGAACCAAATCATATCATTATTAATCACAACAAAATGTGATAACATCAAAGACTTGCATGTATAAGAAAAAAATGACATAGTGTTTATCGATTGAAGTCATTGAACCATCAAACATTAGGTGCCATTTGATGTAGTTGCACATCCATTTTAGCCAACATTTAAAATTAAACACTAGCCTGATGTGTGGACCCATCTTTTTTAGTCGAAGTTAAGTGCCTTTCTAGTCACCAACATTACTTAAATAGATATATTTAAACCACAATTCATTTGTTAATGCCTCTATCATATCCATTTCTTAAACGAAAGGCCAATATAAGTAAGTTCTGGTATTCTTTTCATAGTTCTAGAACGTAGAGAACACCAAATTGTTAAAGAAAGAAGTTAAGAAATTAACTTGCACTATGGGTATATATAAATCGACTCATGATCAAAAGAGCTTTGGCTTAGTTGATACCCATCTTTGAAAAATTCATGAGCTCATTAAAGAGATTTTAGGGATAAAAGGTCAAGAGTTCGAGTATTGGCTTATGTCTACTTCAGCTGATGTCTCACTAGGCTAGGAGAGTTACCGGATCTATTCCTTGTGAGGTTGATAATGACTGGTGCCAAAAAGCACCCGGGGTCAGGGTGTTACTTTCAATTCACCCATTTTGTGGATATATATTGACTCATGAATACATAAAAGTTTTACGTATACGGGAATAGTTAAGGTAAATTTTAATAGAATATAGGGTTAGGTTCTTCGTTAAAAAAAGGGTTAGGATCTTAGAGAAAGTTTTTAATTTGAAAACAAGTAAGGAATCACAGTAACGGAGGAGCAAAATCATTATAAGCCGGTTAAAAAAGTCTAAGGTTTCGTTTGTTTTTTCAAATGTTTTATCTCTTTATCTGTAAATCATGTCTGTAGAAAAAGATGTACATTTAAAGTTTTCATATACAGGAAAAAGACCGTTTGTTTTCTGTTCTATTGAAGCACTTCATTCATTCTTCTTTCTGTTTTTAACATTTTCGTCTGTTTTCATCCGTTTTCATTCGTTTTTGTATTGTTTATACCTTTTTGTACGCTTTTTTGGTTTTTTTACATTTTTGTTAGTTTTCATACTATTTTTACGTTTTTCTACGTTTGTGTACGGGTTTTTATGGTTTTTTAACGTTTTTGTACGTTTTCATACTTCTTTTAGGTTTTTATACGTTTGTGTAAGTTTTTATACGTTTGTGTACGTCTATTTATGTTTTCGTATGTATTTTTTTACATTTTTCTTCGTTTATTGTAAGGATGAAAAAGTATAATAACGTCAAAAAACGTATAAAAACGTAGAAAAAGGACGAAACATATGTAAACGTAGAAGAACGTACAAAAAACGTACAAAAACATACAAAATGAATCACTTCGGTATAAAAACGTACGAAATCGTACAAAAACGGATAATTAAAAAAAATGAATATATAAGGTGGTGGTAGGAGCTTAGTGTTGAAGAAATGAGAAAAAAATGAAAGTTTATGTCTTAAATATTACAGAGGCTTGAAGTGCTTCTTAACATTTATGTCTGAAAAAACAAAAAAAAACCTCTGTCCGCCACAAAAATTTGCAGACAAAAGTGACAAGAATAGCTTTTTTTGAAAAAACAAACAAGACCTAAAAAAACAAAATTAGTTCATCTATCCAAATGTTGATCAATCGATTCTCCATCACATTTTTAATATTTTTTTTTAAAAAAGTAGCATAGTTTTCGAAAACTTTTTTAACGTCTTTTCATTCACTAATTTCATCTTTATTCTCAATTTTTTAAGAATTTTTTTGTTGACAATTTATCGAATAAGACAATTGACGAACACATAATTTACACATTTATTTCATCAAAAACTTTTTGACTTTTTTTCAAAAAGTTTCTATTTATTTTCTATATTTATGTTTTTGTGTAAAACATTTTTTTTTTCTGCCGTTAAAGAACACTTGTCAATATTTTCTAAACATTTTTAACATTTTGTGTAAATAATATATCTATCTCTGTTTCACACGTTCTCTTAAATATCATGTTATGTGTCAAACATATTTAATTTATATATATATATATATTTACATATATAAAAGATTTACCACTTATTCTTAAATCTTAAAACCTTAAAATATCACAAGGGAAACACACTAATGTATCAATGTATATTTATGGGAATGGTCAATGTTGATTAAACAAATTATTCAAATCTTTTTTATATCAATTCAATAGTTTTTTTAAATCGCAGTGCATTTCGGTTTCAAACTTTAAATGTGTTATTTTTCTCTTTGTTATGATTAATTTTTACATTAATTATTTATTTGTTGAGATGATCTTCGTGAAAAAATATTTTTTAGAAATAACAATTATTTATTTTCTTTCAAAAGTATGCAAGAAATTTATTAAAACAATGTTTGATGACCGAGAAACTATTTCATCATATATTCGTAGATGCTCTACGGTTGCTAATCTTTAGAGTTTTGTTACGGTTTAACGTAGTCCTTCTTCTTAAGCTAAGCAAATTACTTTTGCTTCTTATATATTTTATAATTTAAAAGGCATAACCCGTGTTTGTTTTTTATTAGATAAAAATGCATTACTAAAAAAAATTAGAAAAACCCCGTGAGTACATGTGCATAGCAATGAGATTTTATAGCGACAAATAGTTATAGTGATATTTTGTTACATAAAACGGTTAAATGCAAATAAGTTTACCAAAAACTAAATAGATTGGTCAAGTGCAATCTTGTGGTTCTTTGGGGAAGAACCATGAACTAAGGGTATACATTTCTTTCTTTTTAACCCTCTAGTTAATGGATATTTTCTAATCTTTTTTAGGCTACACCCAACGCAACAGTTTGACTTAGGCCACAAATTGGAATAATACCCAATCACGTAGCCCTAACTCTTACTTTGTTGTTTTTACTAAGCTCAAATTCCTCCTCGTCTCTAATAAATGCTCTTTCACCTTATCCTTAATTTCTTTTGCTGAACCAAATTTTTAACCATAGTAAAAGGACTTCTTTATAAGACTATCATCATTAGCCATCATTTTTTTCCTGTATTCCTTAAGTTTTTTCATTATAACATAATCTACATCACCTCCAGAACCACAATCACTTTCAAAGTCATTATTATCTATGACATGTAAGTCATTTTCCAAAATTAACTCATCAGGTATCATTATGGAGCTGCCTATTTTACCTATCTGTCCACCCTTACTCACTTCAAACAAACTAACCTCAACATTAGATTCATCATTTATATTGTCTTCATCAACTAATACATTTTTGGATTATGGTAGTTGGACTAGCACTAATACGACTAGAAATGTGTGAGCCTATTGGGGGCACACACGTTAAGACACGAAGAGTATGCTTTATTAAACATTCAATATATTTATTATTTAAGGTTTACTATGGTTTCCGAAATAAATTTTAAACGATCGTTAGTTACCGTTATATTTTATAACTAACTAGTCGAATGTTTAAATATAAAAGAGTGAGACTAAATATGACAAAACCGAACCTTGTAGGATCCCCATAATAAAGGTTCTATGAGGGTGCATTGAATTGACATTTAATTTGTTATTCAGTTGTGTGTTAAATGTGTTGAATGACATTCTATTACCAGTTAATAGTGCATTAAATTGACATTGAATAGTGCATTGAATTAACATTCAATTTGCCATTCAATTGTGTGATAAAGAATGTGTAACATCTTTTCTAGTTTATCAACAACCAGGGTTGAGAGCATATAAATAAACCAACACTTCAAGACTTTGAGAGAGATAGAACAATCACCTAAAAGGTTTCGATGCTTACTCTCTTTTTCCTCCAATCTATTGAATCAAGCACTCATAAGGGTTTAGTTTAGTTTTGGAGATCAAGAATATATAACACTTGTTGTTTAGAGGTTCGTGAAATAAAGACTAGCATCTTGGCATACTTGTTTGACGTGTTGTGTGAGCAACCGTAGAGGTGGACATTTATCCACTTTGTTTCATTACATTTGTTGTTGACTTCTAGGGTTAGTTTTCTATGTTCCATTTTGTTTATTTATTGTGTGTTAATCATATGCATCTTACTTGATCCATATCCGCTGCGTACTCGTAGTGTTAATGGTTAACTAGTTATCAAATCCCAACAGTGGCATCACGAGTCAACTCGTTTGGTGTATTATGGGTTACACACATAATTAAACACGCTTAGGGCTGCATGAAATCTAGTTTATTTATTGTTTTATTGGAAAATTATGGCAATGACATGCAATCCTTGCCATAAATAATGAATAAACACCTAGAATCAATTGCAATGTTACTTGATAATAAGAATAGATTAAAATTAAAAGTTAATTAAGTTGCCATGTTACTCTATTCTTGTTTTATCTCGGCTGTAAGACTCACGCAATCATGTTATATGATGGATGTGGCGATCTAGGCACTTTAGCAGAAAACCTAGTGAGAGTCTTATGGTTCTCCAATTGGGGAAGACTCTTTTGAGAACTCGAGGCATTATATGATTTACTGCTTTCAATATAAGAGTTTGTCTTCACTTCTACTCTAATTTTTTGTCTGTTTTAATTACTTATATGTGATATGCCATGTGATGCTCAATATTTGCAAATAGATTTTATGAAACTCTTAAAACCAGACTAATACTTATAGAGAAATTTGGATTGACGATGTCTAATATTACACACATAATTTTATTCCTTGTGACCAGTTATGTGTTATTTGCAAAATCGGGATTTTTAGACAAATTAATACGGACATTAAACTATGAAATTTGATTTCTTGTGAAGCTTTAGTTTTACATGCGCGGTATGGGGTTGAAATTGTCTTAAATTTCTCCACCCACTACAGGCTTCGGCATATGAGGGAATGACTGTATTACTTTGTTGTTTTCGGACCAAGTAGGAGTACAATATAGGGTTTGATCATATTTGTAATCCCACCATATTGGCATCAATAAAACTAATGTTAACAAAAGGGGTTTTTTAACATACAATAGCATCATTAGTCAGTTGGAAGTACGGCTCACCCATTATGGACAAACTATAAGAGAAGTTTAAGGTGGGTTGAAGTAAGATTCCCCAAATGAAGTCAGGTTTTTAATATGCTTCGCGCTAACCTATTTCTTCGCTTCTTTGTGCGTCCTAAATGGAGCTACCGTGAACATTTGACAAAATGATGTCTATACCAAAAAGGTTAACAAAATGTTTTCTTAACTTTGTGCTACAAGTTGTTTTGCATGCTTCTTGTACATAATTTTATCACATTTATGTGTATACCCTTATATGAAGTTTTAAGTCTATGCCAGCCAAACCTAGAACACGTGCATTTGGCTTGACCTCTCTGGTCAGACCTAAGGGCCTTGCCAACCTGATAAGTGCTTAATTACACATATCTTTTACCTCTAAAAACGAGCTTAAATGACCAAAAACAGACAAAAACTGCCAAATATATGTTTGTTTTGCATTTGTATTGTGCAGGAAGTAGATATCATCAAAAAGACAGAAAACCAAGCCAAAATGACAAAACTGAGCATGGAATGGAAAAGACTGTGCAAAATCAAGGCCAAAGTCCAAAAATACCAAAGTCAGGTCATTACAGAGAATCAGCTGTCAATCCGGTAGCCGGAACTGAAGAATACTGTTGAAACGTGAATCTTAACCCATCTGAGGGGGCCGGGAAAGCCCAATAGTATACCTATGAAGACTGTGAAGACTTTGAAGGCCCAATCCTAGCCCAGTTACAGCCAATCTCAGCCATTGTACACACAAAAACCAACCGAACCTTATTGGGCTTAAAAAGCCAATAACATAAGCTAAAAACCCAACTTGGGCCAATACACAACCCAAGCCATACCCTTTTATAAACATAAGGACCAAAATTTATAAATTTTTTAAAACTTGTTTTATATTAACAAAAATGAAAAAAATAGAAAAGGGCCAACAAAATGCCAAGTTTGAGTTGTTTTATAAGAAAAAAAAAAATAGACAAAAAACACAAGGGTTGTTTGCAATTTTCCAAACTTCCATTTTTTTTATTTTACTTTCTTTTAGTTTATAAAAAAACCAGAGGGGGACTATTTTGCACATTTGCCAAAACTCCTTTTAATCTTTTTTGTTATTTAAAAACGACAAGGGCCAAAAGTGCCACTTCCAAATTATTTATAACTGAATTTTTGGTCTTAAATGAAATGAGATAAAAAGAGAATGAAAGTATGAGGGTTGTTTTTGCCTCTTCCCCATTCTTCTCTTTAAACCCCTGCAACCATAACTGTACCTCCCCGTTTCCCGCCAACCTTATACCCCCCTCTCCCACTGTTTTCTTGCAATACCACTATCCCAAGTACCACCACCAGCTCACCCATACCCTTTCCCCACTTACCCTGCCCCTATAACCCTTCCCTGTTGACAATCACACAACCCGAAGACCCCCTTCAATGGTGAGATGGTATTCAAAAGAAATGGAGGGCTAGGATTGAGTATGCTGCCTTGTACTCTCACAGCAAACACAACCCAAGACCAAGTGATGCCTTTGGACTTCTATAAAAGAAAAGAAGAACAAGCCGAAACAAGAATCCCTGTTTTTTTTTACTTTCTTAGTTTAATGTTAATCAAGTTTGCTTTAAAGTTATTGTATTCAGTTTAAAACGTTTTGAGTTGTATTTCTTGGAAGTTTTAATAAAAAAAAAGTTGAGTTCTCTTGTTATTGCATTTGTCGAAATTTCAAGTATAATTTAAGTTATTTAATTCTGTTTAAATCATTTAAAAATGTGTTAAAAGTTATTAAACCTCACTTATAAGTGATTCTCTCAGCCTTTACTTCATTAAAAAGGGCTAAAAACCCGAATTTAGAAATTAAGGGGGTGTTTGGTTTAGACTTTAAAATGGGTCAAATGGGTGTTGTAATGGGTTGTAACCACTCAGCCAACTTTGGCTGAGTGTGTGGGGTTTATTAAGCCACCTTAATCACCATTTTTAGTTTGAAAATAAGTTTTTAAGTCCCTTTTGTATTCTGTCAAAATTTAAATAAGCCAAAGTGACCTTAAGGGCTTAAGCTGTTGAAACAGCTTAAGCACCTCATTTCTTGTGTTGTTAGAGTTGCAAAAAGCCAAAAATAAAGCCCCTTGTTGCTGTCCCTTTTACTTTGACAATATAAGTCAAAGTTTAGCTTTGCATTTTTTAAAAAGATCCCTCATTTTTAAGCCCCAATATCAGCAGGTTTAAGTTCTCATTTATAAACCAAACTTTGAAAATAAGCTCATTGTCCACCCCTTTTAATCTGTTTGTGTTTGGTTTTGACTAAAAAGCTTTTATAAGCTTATTTTCATAAGCCCAAAAAGCCCCCTAGCTCACTGTTGCATCTCCCCTGGTGCTAGACACCACCCTTTAGCCCCTTTTTTCTAGCTTATTTAATACTAAGCCCTAGGTTCTTATTGCTTTTAAACATAGCTTATAGGTTTACCTCTTAGGATTAGCAGCTTATTTAGGTTAGTAAGCTTATTTAATTAGCTTAAATTAAGCTTAAAGTAGGCCTTTTTCTGTTTTTTTTATAAACTGTCATTATTAGCTTAATAATAGATCAGCTTATTTTAGGGCTTATTATTCTAGATACCTTAGCTTATTCACAGACTCCCCTCTCCTTATTTAACTAGTCCCCGCATAGATTTTAGCTTACTTTGTCTTTACGCTTAACTCCCAATAAGACAAGACAAATAAGCTAATAGAGCTTATTATTTTCTGTCAGTCAAAAGCTACTTTTCTGGCTTAATTTTAGTGGATTTCAGCTTATGCACCTTTTTATGAAACATGTTCTCCTAGTTTCCCCTTTACAACTTTCTGCTTCTGGCTTTATTACGCACTAATCAAGCACTTTGGACCTTAATTTGGTAATCCGGGATGACCCAACTCAGGGACTGTTATTGAAAAATTTCTCTTATATGTTAACATTTGTTAGTGCCCCCCTTGTTTAGTTTGTTGTTTCCAACCACCCATCCACCGTTAGTCCTTGCAGTCCATTTTCACTGTACTGTCCCTATAGTTAACTTTTGTTAGTATTATTTTAATTTAATACATATAAATAGGTTTACTAATTTAATTAGTTTTAATTACTGTTAATAACTCAGTAAAATTTGGGGTCCCCTTTTTTATATTATTAGCAATTGTTAACCTTTTTCTTTTATTTAATTTTTATTTTATTCAGTAATTTTTATAACTTTATTTTTTTGTCTTTTTCTATTTTACTTGAGTTTTTAATTAGTTTATTAATCCTTATAAATTCATAAAAAATCAGAAAATAATAAAAAAATATTTTTCTTCTTTTCTTTATCAAATTTTCTTCTTTGTCATTTAGTGATCTAGAGGAAAAATATAAAATTTTAGTATAGCTTAATTTTTCTATTATAAATCTTCCGTCCATAACCCTTTTTTAACCCAAGTTGCGTATATACCGTTACGTTTCGTTTTTAACACAAACACGACCTCCGATTTAGTATCTAGATTTTCTATTTTATCAAAGTAAGAGTTAATTAGCAATTTAATTTTTGTTTTTTAATTTAATTATAGCATTTATTTATCTTAATTTTAATATACTAAGGTTTCCTCGATACTGATTCGTTCCCCGTATTATTAGTAATAACAGAATTTAATATCGGATTATCCCTTTACCTCATTGTTTTCCCGTATTTTTTAAGATCCCCATTTCCTATATCTGTTTCCCTAGATTAAAATTAGGTTTTAATTTTAATTAATTTTAGTCCTCAATTAATCAGTGATTCCATCGCGATACCTAAATATTCAGACCATCATTCAATTGTCTCATTCAAACAGAGGATTACCTTCAACTTGTCAGCCACTGCGTTGGGACATTATCGACCCGGTGAAATCTCTTTTCGAATCTTTTAGAGCATTATTGATTCAATCTGTGTGAGCGATTTTCTATCCTTTATAGTGCAAATTAGACCTTTGGCCACTTGGTCCAAGGTGCATTCGGTCAGGATCTGTATAGGATTTGACTATATAAAGTGTGTACTACAACTATCCAACGAAATCAAATTTTTGGCGCCGTTGCTCTGGGGATGCATTTGTACGATTGTATACCGATTTTGATCTGAACTTGTCTATTGTTAAAATATCATATTAAAAAACACAAAAATATTTTTCTTTATCTTATATGTAATTATACACTATCATAATAAAAATCTTAAACAAAAAAAAAAACAAAAACCAAAAAAAACCAAAACAATATAAAAAAAAAAAAATTGTCCATAAAAAATTAAAATTCACTAATTGGATAAATATCCAAAATATAATATCCCTCCACTGAGGTATGTATCATAATAAGACCGGTGAACTTACTGAAGTTTCCCAATCGAACCAAAAGATTTAAAATTGCCTTCTGTGTCCACTTACGATATACGGCTTCACCTCATTCTGAATTAGGACAACATATAAAGACAGGTATAAGGAGGTTAGTGTTTCCTAGGAACTTAACAACCCGAAAAGAGAACAAAGCTTCGCGGCTATTCAACTCCTCCGCGATCACCTGTGCTTTTTTCATTCAGGAAGCACCAGTGAAGTAAGATATATTTATTTTGGCTTAAGTACTCTTATCTGATTTTGTCCAATTATGAATATGTTGTTAGCTAAAATCCGAAAAACAAAGAAAAATAATCTTCTTTCTACCTCTTAAACCGTTTAATTCTTTCGTTGTCCCTCTTATTTGTTTAATTCTGATGTGCGATCTTATCTCTGGGTTTAGAATGATAGGGTTGGACAACCGACGATAACTCTTATGTTATCGTATGGCAAAAGAGCCAACATGCGTGTTGTCGTCTCATTGAAGGAGTTTGTCTTAGTTGTACCTTTATGGAAATGGCACATCAAATCAGATTTTTCAACTCCGTACTACTTTTGTCAAATCTCCAAGTTTCTCCTCACCACCCCAACACACTGCTACACAGCAATCTTGTGTGAAATTTTGCGAGGAACGATACTCAATATTGTCACTGCTAGTAGAAAACGACCTTCAAAGCCAGATTATCTATCCAGAAGAACCGGATTACAGCTTGATATCAATTCCCACACAAGCACATTGCATAATCCTCAACAGCAAAATCTTTGCTGTGAAAATTGTAGGGTCCCTCATCGTCTAATCATAATGTCAACCGATGAGATTCCAAAACTCCAATCTTCGGTTTTGACCTAACTTCAAACCCGACAATTTTCCCGTCAATTCACTCAACCTCCTCAACAATGGACATGGAAGCTTCTGCAATCCCCCAAGAGGACCTAACATAAATCGCGATTGAACAGCTTTTCTTCAAAAAGTTTAAATCGTAAATCTCTTTTAGAGAAAAACGCCTAAGGGACATCTATCTGCAAGCTTGGACAGACTTTATTTGGACATTAACGCACTCATCAATCCGAGAAGTGCAATGAAATTGAGTCTTAGCAAACTTTGTCTTCAATGAATGTAGAAAATCAAAAGTGACGAGCTATCTGAGTAACATCAAGTACTATCCCGGCATGGAATCGACCCTCATCGTCTACTGTGATAAGAATGATGCACGAGGACTATAGCACCATTGCAAAACATTCTACCCGAACATACAACCAAAGAGCCCGTTAAACTCTCTAAGTTTGAGAGGAACGAGCAACTGAGACACTATTCCGGCCAACGGAATCGACGAATTCCTCACAGTCTAGTGTCGATAACCTTTGTCCCACCACCCAATTGAGTTCTACGATGGATTTTTTTCCTAGACGATGAGTGTCAGATTTTTTGCCTCCATAATGAGTGATTCTTCAAAGAATCATGATCTTATTTACTTTCTCCATCCCTCTTCTGAACTATCGATGAAGATTTTACCTTAAGAGCAGAAAAAGAGTAATTTCCGAGAGGACGCGTATCCAAAAGAGAATTTTAACATTTTTCTCTAATCCCTCTAGTGAACACACACACACAGAAGAAATTGCCTCGATCTAAGATAGACGTCGAGAATTAAATGATGAGGTGCTGGAAGCATTCCATTTCAACATCCCACCGAATTGATTCTTTTGATGCTGAATCTGATTCTTGTAGAATCCGTGCTAAAAAGCGAGACATTCGATATAATTCTTCTCCTAAAGATCGATTCTCTTTCCAATAAGTTCGGCAACGGTGGAAGCGTCATCCTTCTAAATCAATTCCAAATCCACCAAAATTGAGGAAGTTGAAATTTGACCCGAAATGGATATTCCTGTTTTGGAAAGTTTTGCTCACGATAACTCTCTCCTCGACCTCCGGAACGCTCTTCCAGCCCATTCTAACTATGCTATCCAAAAAATATACTCCCTCCCACTCTCATATCCCCGTTATGCGTGATAATGATTCTCTTATGGAGGAGATTGACTTGTTTCTTGCTGCATAGACTGATCAACACCACCAGGTATTGAGAGTGATGATGGTCAACTCCGAAGATTATACGATACTTCTATTTCCCTTGTATTCCCGAGTTCGAATGTTCTAGGTTGATTATCCCAATTCGGAATTCAAACCATTGATGTTGGTAGGAAGAACATCCCCGTAGATGTGCTAATGTTTTACCCCACGGCCGTCCCATCCCCTGGAGACAAGATTTCCATACCCACTAGTAGAATTTTTCTCGCTTATGTCTTGTATGCAGACACTTTCTCCATTCTTGCTTATCCGGTCTATTCCGCCTTCATCTTCTCTCCTGTGGGGACGAAAGACACCAATTTTGATCCCCGCATTTCTATTTATCACATCTTCTCTTTCATGCCGGATGTATCTCATCGATAAAGTGGAACTTTCATAAAATCAATACTATCGTATCACTTGAATGAAAGTCTGTCGATGACTTTAATTTCCACTTGTTATTCCGTCAATGGACGAATCCATAATCCTTGTGATGGGTCAAGCATCGTGACCCTAAACAAGCGCTTCGTGGGAGGCACCCCATGTTTATCTTAGTTTAATCTTAGTAGTAAGTGGTGTTAAATAAGTGTTTTATTGTCTGTGTAAGACATAGCTTGTCCTTCCATACCCTTGTTTCCATGTTGTTGTTATTGTTTCCATTGTCCAAGGATTGCCCGGATTGTGAAGACTCTCATTTTGTCCATTCATCAAACACGAGTTCACATCTCACTCTCAATTGAGGACATTACCGATATCCTAATCTTATCGACTAACGTTTTATCTTTTGGCATACCTCATAAACAACCTTAAGGATTAATGAGTACCACTTCAAAACATCGAGACACGATGTTTAGTTCTAGTTTGGGGGGGTATCTTCGATTTGAACATGTTCCCCTGCAGCCATAGTTACCTACGTAACCCCGTTTTTAACCACCGAAAATACAAAAAATGAACAAAAAATGAAAAATTTTTTTCAAAAATAAAATAAGATGTTATTGTCCCAGCATTTGCTTTTCTCTCTATGGGTAGAAATAATAATAATTTTTGACCTGATCGGTGCGTGTTGAAGCCTCTGCTTAGCTAGTTCCTTTAGGCCAAGCATTCACGAATTCTATAGCTTTAAATTATAATAATGTGAAGAACGAGAAACATAGAATTAAAAATATAAGTTATTTTCAAAGCAAGATTCTTCTAAAAAAACTTATACGAGTAATCTATGGATTTTCTTCTTTCCCCCGTTAATTTCTAATCCCACCTAATCATAACGGTACACAATTTAATTCAACTAAGTCAATCACGATGTTATCAAAAAACCTTCCAATTTGTGAACTTGAATTTCAAAACGAGATTTATAGTGATTTAAAAGAATAAATGCCAAAGAAAGCATGAATGAAATGTAATGCAAAAATCATGACTATTGAAAATTTGCCATGAAGCATAAGTTGACATTTATGGACAAGTAAAAAGATGTGTCGTGATATCCCAACTCCGCTAGCACACGAGGTGGAGGGTTCAAACTAAGACGTCTTTGCTTCTAGGATTTGTGTGTCCGTGCGTTCATCACATGGAAGAAAAGGTCTAGGTTGAGGGGTTCAAAACTAAGACACGCAAACCTTACCAATTAGAGAAGAAGGTGTTGATGAGATTTCGCCACTACGCAGCAACGGGCGGGTTTTTCAAACTAAGAACACCGAATCGTAATTGTTTGATATCCTACTCCGTTAACCACGAGGTAGGAAGGTCACATCACATACACTAGCAAACTCACTTCCTAGCTTAAAGAACTTATGATTATGATGTCGAAAATGTTGCAAAAAGTTCTAAAAGTTTAAATCTCGATCAAGTAACGAAGTCTTAATAAGTTGTTGCTTGCAGTCATGAATTCATTTTGACACTATACTATGAAAATAATTGATCTATGGAAAATTCTCTTATGAGTACACACATGCAAATCGTATATATCCATGTTTGGAGTTGAAAAATTCACAAGTCATAGGTAGAGGCTTAACAATAAACTTATATCAACAAAGATTCTGTTTCAAAAATTGCACAAGACTTGGAACTTGTGAAAAATCAGGACGAGTTAAATTATCCGACAGTAACATCCGTAGATCACTCTAACGGTACGCTTCTCATTCTATTATCCCAGTATTACATAAATAAAGAAAGTCAAACATTGTTAAAAAATGAGAAAATCCAAAAAATATTAGTTGTAGTTACAGTGTAAATTCAGAAATGGTAAAAAAAACGAATCGGATGGCGTACATGTATACTTCAAAACATTGAGCGCTGATGACACACAATACACATAGTTTAGGGGGAGTTGATAAGTTGTTTAATTACACATATCTTTTACCTCACAAAATGAGCCTTAAATGACACACAAAACAGACAAAAACTTCCAAATATATGATTGTTTTGCATTGTTATTGTGCAGAAGTGGATAACAACAAATAAGGACAAGAAAAACACCCACAGCAACAGACAAAACTGAGCATGAATGGAAAAGACTCAACAGTGCAAAATCAATCCAAAGTTCCAAAAAAGGTCCAAAGTCCAGACAGGTCAATACTAATGAATCAACAGTCAAACCGGAGCCGGAACTGAAGAATACTATTGTATGCTATCTAAACCCATCTGATGGGGCCGAACAGCCCAATAAGTATAACACACACACACAGACTATAAGACTTGTTAAGACCAACATGGCCCATCATCAAATTTCACCAAAGCCCATTGTAGACAATTGACAAAGACTGTGAAGACGTTAGAAGAGGCCAATCCTAGCCCATATTTGTTCCAAGCCAATCTCAGCCATTTAGTACACACAAAACCCACTTCATAAACTTATTAAGGGACTTGAAAAAGCCCACATAACCAAACTGTACCTTATGGGCCAAACCCAACCCAGTGGGCCCCAATACAAGCCCAACACAAAACCCAAGCCCAACACAAGCCCACAATTCTTTTTATAAAACTTTAGGCTTAAAAAAAAAAAAATAATGCCAACATTTGAAAGTTTTTTATAAAAGGCATAATGGTTTAAAGACTAAAAGAGGGGCTGTTTTATGCATTTTCCAAAACGTTCTTTTAACATTCATTTTAGTTATAAAACTAGATGGACATATTTTACACAAATTCCCAAAACACCCATTAACCTTTTTGATATAAAACCACAGTGCCATAAGGTCACTTTCCAAAGTCTATTATTACCTGACAATTTCGGGGCCAAATGAAATGAAAAGAGAAAGAAAGATGAGGGGCCACTTTTGCCATCTATCCCCATAGTCTTTATCGTTTAACTCCTGCAAACACCACACACGAGGACTCCCCTCTCCCCATTTACCGCCAAACTCAAACCACCTCTCCCACTGTTCTTTCCCATCCCAAACACCTCCCTAGTACACTCACAGCTCACTCCCTCGAACCATTTCCACAACCCAATACCCATAACCCTTCACTGCATAGGCAATCACACAACCCGAAGACCCCTTCAATGGTGAGAATGGTGTTACAATTCCAATGAAAGGACACAAGGAATTGCTGAGAAGAGTGACTTTTGTATGCTACACAGAACAACATCCCAAGTTCCTTTGGACCTCGATACAAAGAAGAGAAGACACACCCTAAGCAAAACAAGAAAGTAGAAGATCCCTTTTTACTTTCCTTATTCCTTAGTTTAAATTTAATTAATTCGCGTTACATAGATTTATTTGTATTCAGTTTATTTGAAAAAAACGTTTTCAGTTTGTATATTCTGGGAAGTTTTTTATAAAAGAGTTTCTCTGTTATATGCATTTTGATCGAAATTTTTATCAAGTATAAATTTCAAGTATACATTTAATTCTGTTTAAAACATTCTAAAAATGTGTTTATCAAGAAGGTTATTAAAGCCTCACTCATAAGATGATTCGTCATCACCTTTACTTCATTAAAAAGAGCGGCTAAAACCCGAATTTAGAAATTAAGGGAGTGTTTGGTTTAGACCCCCCAGACAAAAAAATGGGTCCAAAAAATGGTGGCATATGTATGGGTGTCAACCACATCAGCCCACTTTTGGCTAGAGTGTGTGGGGTTTTATTAGCCATTTCAAATCACCTACTTTTAGTGGTCAAAATTTAATCCCGTTTTGAGCCCCTTTTGTATTCTCCAGTCAAAATTTTAAAAAGCTAAATCAAGCATAAGGGCATCAAGCTGCTTATGCCGCTTAAGCACACTATTTTGAGGCTTGTTAGTTGTGATGTTTCATGCCAATTTAACCAACCCCTTTTTCTGTCCTTTCTTACTTTGACAATATAAGTCAAAGGTTTAGCTTTGCATGGTTTTTTTGAAATCCCTCCTCTTTTAGCCCCATTCTCACAGCATTTTAATTAAGCCCTACACTTCACTCAAATTTAAATAAGCTCATTGACCACCCCTTTTAATCTGTTTGTGATTGGTTTTGGCTAAAAAGCTCTTTAGAGCTTATTTCATAAGCCCAAAAAGCCCTTAAGCTCACTGCATTGCCCTCCCCTGGTGCTAGACACCACCCTTTAGCTTAATTTTTCTAGCTTAGTTAATACTAGCCCCTAGGTTCTTATTGCTTTTCAAACATAGCTTATAGGTTTACCTCTTATGATTGAACACACTTATTTTTAGTTAGTTTCGCTTATTTAGTTAGCTTATTCTAGGCTAAAGTAGAGCCCTTTTTCTGACTTTATTTTTATACAAACTGTTAATATATCTTAAGTAATCCCCACTTATTTTAGGGCTATTCTAGATACCTCAAGCTTATTTTAGGACTACCCAGTCTCCTTATTAACTTTCCACCACATAGATTTAGCTTATTTGTTAGCTTAAATCCAATAAGAAAGAAACAATCAAGCTATAAGCTTATTTAGTTCGTCAGTCCAAAAGCTACTTTTCTGCTCTGTTAGTGGATTTTCAGCTTATGCACCTTTTTATTAAAAATAAGATTCACCTAGTTCCCTTAAACAACTTGCTTCTTTGGCTTACTTTGATAATAAAACACTTGGACTAAGTTTATAGTACATCGGCGGTCCAACTCCAGGACGGTAAGCTGTAAATTTCCTCTTTTATGGATTAACATTGTTAAGTAGCCCACCCTTGTTAGTCTTTGAGTTGGTTTCCCCGTTAGTCCTTGCAGTCCTTTTTCACTGTTAGTCCTATAGTATAACTTTTCATTAGTTTATTTAATTCTAGATTAATATTAATTAGGTTTAAATTTTTAAATTAGTTTAATTACTTTTCACAATTATTGCAGTAAAATTTGGGCATTTTTATATTTACTTAGGAAATTGTTCAACTTTTCTATTTATTAATATCTTACATTTTTTCAGAATTTTTATAACTCTTTATTTTTGATCTTTTTCTATTTTTCTTTAGTTTTAATTAGTCTAATTAATCTTGTAAAAATTCCATGAAAAAAATCAAAAAACTTAATAAAAAGAATATATTTTTCTTTTTTATAAAATTTCTTATTTGTCATTTATGTCTAGGAAAAATATGATAAATTCTAGAATAAGGCTTAATTTTTTCTTACAATCCAGTCTTTTTTCTAGACCCGTTATCAAACCCGATGTGCTTTTTACCAGTTTCTTTTCGTTTTTACATTCAAACGACCTCCGTTTTAGTTCTAGTTTTCTTTAATTTTTTTCAAAATTAAGTTAATTAGACTATAATTTGAGATTTTTTAATTTAATTTAGTACAAAACATTTACTTTCCTCTAATATATAACTTACATATTTCCCGATACCTGATTTTGTTCCCTCGTATTTTCAGTATAGATTAACATTTTAGGAATTTACCCTATACCTAATTTTGTCTTCCCGTAGTTTTTACAATATCCCCATTCTCCTATATCTGATTTCCCGTAGATTAAATTAGGTTTTATTTAATTAATTATTATCGTAATTATATCAGTGTTTCCAACATATCTAAATATTCTCTCCATCATCAATTTCTCATCAAACAGATTACCTGCATTTGCCGAAGCCTCGTTGGGACATACGACCCGGGAATATCTCTTCCGGAATCTTTTTTTAGTCATTGATCCTATCACACGTGTATTATTAATGCACTTTCTGTGGAATTGACCCTTTTTTGCCTTCTGGTCCAAGGGCATCACTTTCGGTACAGAATCTGTATTAAGGGTTGCTATATAATGTGTACTATCAGACGGAATCAACCGATAAAAAAATCTAACATAGATCCAGACATACACGTGTATTCCTAGTAAAATCAAAATGACGTAATTTTAAAGTCATATAAAACTTAAGTATTTTCCGTTACAGTAATTGCATTCAGAATATCATATAATAAACGTATTTAACAAAAAATATTACTCGACTTATAGATTACGATCATATTACAATCAATTTTTCCACACATTAGATTCATTTACAAAAATGTTTAACTTTACTGAGCGAAAAAGCTTCGTTATACAAATAAAAGTATTGGCAATAAACGTAAATACTTGAACAATTATTTGAATATAGTAAGAAAATATCATGTATATTATGCAGCGGGTATCGGTATTCGTTAACCGCGGGGAAAAAAATAACCTAAAAGTAACAAACCAAACGAACCATTACTGAAGCATGGTTTTTTACTGTTTTCGTTATTTCTTCGGTTCGGTTTCTTCAGTTTCTCGTTTTTACGTTCGGATTGAGCGTTTCGTGCTCGGTTGGTCGGTTTTCACGGTTATTTTCGAACACCCCTAGGTAATGACATTGAGATCCTATCCGTAACAATACAACATGATATCGAAACAAAAGGGATTTGCAAATTCCCAATAAATCCTTTTGTTACAAAAGCCCTGAAACCACTTACTCGAGTTATTTTCGGGAGCACAGTGCGTGTAGCTAGAACGCTTACCAATATTATTAAATTATTTACTTGTCCACAGAGGGAGCTGTTGGAATATCAAGTCCATGCGTAAAAAATATACAGTCAGGCCCAATTACAGAGTCGTTGATTTCTCATTTGCTCAAAACAGTTAATTTTTTAACGCATAGCACTTTTTGCTTAAATCCGACGATTTTCACCAAAATCGTTAAAGTAATAAACACTAAATTTATCAACACGGTAAAAGTAAAAGTAAAAGTATAAATATTACTTTATTTGAAAAAAAATATAGGATTAACGAATAAAATATTTACCCGAAAAATACGGGTTCTCACAGGTGGGAGAGCTTTAGCCTATATAAGAAGATCTTGGGTCATTATTCACACACACTTGAGAATATAAAACCCTTAAAATCTCTCTTGCTCTCTTCCTTTGCTCGATCGGTTTCAAACCCACAAGGGTTTTCGGTTTTGTTCCTCTTTGTTCGTGCGATCAAGAAAACCCACAAAGGGTTTCGTGCTTTGGTGTTCTTGCTCGACCGAACTCAAAACCCTAAAGGTTTTGTTTGTTTCTTTGGTTCGACCCATTAGAAGGTTCTCCGTTTGGTTGATTGTCAAGATTCGGTATTCGTTTGCTAAAACACTACTAGTACTAGCATACTTTATTGTTTGCTAAGAACGTATTGTGTGTGTCGACTTAGAGAGATCTTACTTTAGATCTTGGAGGGATTTCGCGTGTGACGTTATACACACGCGTATATAGAAAACGGTGTTAACGGTTACCTTTAAGTGGTGTATCGTTTCGTGCTAAAAGGTATACATCTTCTATCCTTGTTAATTAATGTGTTTTACATGTGATCTTTAATTCCGCTGCGTACTCGTGTTAATTAATTGGTTAATTAGATCGTAAAATCCAACATAGTCAACCCTCATTTTCAGTTGGTACAAAATATATACAGTAAAATATTTGTTAGCCGGCAATTTTCTCAAAATCAGCAATAAAATATCCCTCCTGCTGTTGCAGTCAACGGGTCGAATGTATGCAAGAATTATAAGGAATGTGTTTTCTCGTTTTCCTAGACACACGAGCATTTTCGTAAAGACAAACGATGTTTAAGGCTACTTGATGAAGCTTTAGAAACTTGCACTTTTTTGCAAACATAAGTATGTAGATGCGAAGAAAACTCACAAGTTTTTTCATATTCTAGTTAACGTAAAAACGTAATTTGTCAACATCGGTTGTATGTTTAGGAACGGACTTAGAATTTTCATGTGGGTGTTGAACAACTTTTTTCGGAAGGGTTTTGCACAATTTTTTCATTAGATATTCTAAAATTTGAACCATAAAGATTTTTTTTATCTAAATTCAATATAGTTTTTAGTCCTTTGTGGTTAGGGTGATGGCTTTGCCGTAGCTCTTTCCCTTAGGCCTTGTTGCTGGTCAAAAAAAAAAAAAATTATTGTCGGAGGTTCCACGCATGGCCATCTCTAAATTTATAAAATTTTTAAAGGCTCTGAACGAAATTACATAATGAGGCCTTGCCATAAGAAACGTTATATATAAAGTGTCATCGTTTATAAGAAATAATGCATATAATTATTAACGGGATAAATTTTGATGCCCCTAAAATTTTTGGGGCCATGTGCGGTCGCCCACCTTGCACACCCTCAAAGCCGGCCCTGGTTCCACGCATTAAAAATCGACATCCTTTTTAAAGCAAAATACACTTCGTGACTCAAAATCGGATGTGACCCGTACATTCAGCTCCCAAATGAATCCGTCCCTGTGGTATGTTGCTTTTTCGCTTATACAAAAGTTTTTATATGTTTCAATTATATAACCCATAAAGTACTAAGAAATTCATTTCGTAGAAAACAGAGAAAGTTGTCACCATGCATGCCAGTTGTTTCTGAAGAACAAATGTTTTGTCTTAAAACTGATCGAGTAATAATAGCGCATCTTTTATATATATATATAAGCGAAAATTACATAAGTAACCTTTTTTGAAAAAAATTTGCACGCAGTAACCTGCTTCCTTTTATTTTCGAAATGACCTTTTAAATCGCTACCAATTGGTAGCGATCTACTATTTGTACACGTGTCGCATTTCTAAGGTACCATTTTTAACGAAATTCAAATCTGAGCCCTAGTTTTTTTTATGTAGATCGTGCCTAGGGGATAACGATTTACTTTTATTTGTTTTTGGTCAGCGAGTGTGTCATAGAGTGTGTCATAAAAAGTGTCAGCCAATTTTGTTTTATTATGTAGATCGCTACACCTTATTGTAGTGATTTAGTTTTTTTTACTCTCGTTCGATTGTTAAAAGAAGCACGTATCCATTACAGTAAGAAAAGAAGTATCCATGTTACAGTATGAAATGATGTATCACTGCCAAGTGCAGTAATTTTTTGTTATTTTGTAAAATAAGAATCTGATTATGCATATAAATGAGAAGTGATATACTAGATACAATGTGTCTATCTTTATTTCTAAAAAAATAGTTTCAACTTGAAGAAGTTCTGATAACTTGATTTAGTTTAAAGCTTGTGTTGTTGTTGTTGCATTGTGGATTTTTGCGGTTTGCGACGGTTTTCAGGTGGTGTTGTTGGTGACTTCGTGTTTTACTTGTTTATTTTACGTGGATTTGACCAGTTACGAGGTATAATTTATTTACTTGATAATTTAGGTACCTCGTGTTCTTATTACTTGTAGAAGTAAGCTTAAAGTTGCTTAAACTAGTTAGAGAAAAAAATTAGCGGGAACGCAAACGGGAGCAATATTGCGGGAATCTTGTTTTGGTTTGGGTATTAGATTCAAAATGATTGGGATAGGAATTGTCTCTTATACATTTTTTTGTTAGGTCGGCAAGTTGAGGTAGAAGGTGATGGAAGTGAAAATGTTCCTTTGTATTACGATATAACTGATAAATTTCAAATACAATTTGGGAGAGAAGAATTTTGTCTGGTTACCGGTTTAAGGTTTGAGGTCTGAGATAATTTCTGGTGACTATAAGACGTAAGTTTGCCTATCCTTTTAGGAGACGGGTGTTTCTGTCATGTTATGATGGTGAACATATTACATGCCATACTATATTAGAAATTATTAAGGACGAGGTGTTTGATAGATTACACGACGAGGATGCTGTTAGCCTTTGTTGTCTAGGAATCTTGCAGCTTGTTTTATTAGGTGTAGAGGCTAAACGTAGGATCCCTGACTGGATGTTAAGATTAGCAAACGATAAAGTAGGTTGGGACAACTATCCTTGGGGTTCGTATGTTTTATTTTTGTGGCCGAATTGTACTCCAAACAACCCCCTCAGAAATGCAAAACGCTTTAAAACGTTGCGAAATTATATGCCAGTCAGCCTGCAAATGAAATTGATAAGAAAGCGTATTCGATCTTTGGATATACTTGGGCATTCAAGGTATGTCATAATTTAGTTTATAATATTTAATTGGGCATTTAAGTTATATGTATAACGTAAAATAATTGAAGCAATGTTTTATTGTAGACTTGGATTTTGGAGTGTTTCCGAGTAACGACGACTAATTATTATTATCGTTACAATCGGTATCCTAGAGTTGCTGCTTGGAAGAAAAAAAAGGGAAGTTTATTGGAAGCATGGTTCATGATTTTTTTCATGTGAGTTTGTTTGATATAATTTTATAGTTTATTCAGTTGATTATGTTATTTATTTCCTAATTAATTTCTGTAATTTTTTAAGGGAAATCTGCCTGCTGCAAGATTGACACCAGACGAGACCGAGGCTCGATCGAACTGGTGGATTTCTAGTAGGGCATACTTCGATGGCGGTATTGGTCAAACTGAAAGATTACCTCGTCATTTAAACCGTCAAAATATGTATGAAGTTCCCTCAGAATTGTATAGACAATTTGAGGAACAAAAAAGAGCTATTGAAGAACAAAAAAGAGTTATTGAGGAAATACAAAAAAACGAAGATGATCGTAAACAAATGTATGAAAAAGTGCGTACATTTATGGAGGGTATGAATGTTGAGCCGGTGCGAGAAGCTAATACAGGACCGATCATTGTCAACCAACATTTTGGGATAAGCGATTTAAGTGAACCCCGAAGCATGCAGGTATAATTTTTTTGCATTTAATATAAGGAAAAGTAAGTAAATAATTTAAGTTTGTATTTATGGGTGTCCACAGGGTGGTCCCTCTTCATTCCAGACACATCCAAACAGCAGCTCCTTCTTCAATATTGGTACGCCAACAAATTGGCAAACCCCAATGCCGTCGCAACCTGGTCCATCAAATTGGCAAAGCCAGATGCCGGCGCAGTCGGCCACTCCTTATTGGCAACCCGCTTTCCCCTCGCATCCTGGTACTTATAACTGGCAAAGCCCGATCCCATCTCATATGGGTAATACAAATTTGCAACCCCCTATTGAGAGGCATCACGTTGCTCCTGACATATTTAACCAGGTAATGCTAAATTTATATACGAATATGATTATATGATACTAAGCATCATGAAGTAATAAATGTTTATTAATTGTTGTTTTTTAGAATATATTGAATCGAAGAAAGAGAGAACAACGTCCTAGCTATTATAAACAGTCTCCATACATGGAACAACCTCCTACTACCATTTTACCCAAGCAACATGGTAATAAAAAAAAGAATAATGTCACAAAGACTAATTTATCACCTTTGAATCTTGGGAATGCGTTTGCTGATGAAAATGTAGGAGGCGATGATGTAGTTTTTTTGGGTGGCCGATTCACTGGTAATTACCTAGTGTATGAAAACGTGGACCCTCAGAAGGTAAGTGCTAGTCTTGTATATAAATTAATAAATAAACGCGTGAAAGTATGTGCATTGATATTGGTTATTAATTTGGTTGTTTAGGTGCGACGAGAACATTATATTACTCTCCAGGAATTTTTAAATATCTCATGTGTACTTAGATTGTTATATGAAGGGTTATTCAGTTCCAGTAACCTTTTAGCAACAACTAGTTCCACATTTGTGCCCGCCTGACTATGATTCGGGTACTCCAATTGGTTGGTTGTCTGGAGAGGTTAGTTTATTTATACAAGTTGAATACATGAGTTATATATATATTTTTATACCCAATAACATCTATTTATTTTTTTACTTTGTTTTTAATCAGCACATGAATGCGTGGGTGGAGCTGTTAATTAGGTATAGGACTAATAATGACCCGTGGACTGTGGCCTATACAAATACAATAAGTGTGCATCCGGAAAACCAACGTTTTCTGATAGAGACGGACCAACACACTATTGGAACATTGGATGGGTCAACGCGTCCGTATCCAGCATGGAGTGCTGTTAATTGGGTAATTATTTTGTTACTTATTCGTATTAAAACTATTAATACAATTTATGTATGATTAGTATTTAATAAGTTATTTTGTTTGACATATTATATGTGGAGATCTTTATGACCCCTTAGATCGTTATTAAGACACATCTAGGATATAGTAACAATGATTAATAAACTTGCACAGCGGAATAATAAAACAGAAATCAGAGTTACTTCAAGGTTTTCTTTATTCATTATATCCCCAAGATCAAATGATCCTTGAGGCTAAACTAACTAATACATAGATGTTTATAACACATCTACTAACTATCTAACTATGCTAACTAACTAAACGTGTACACACACACGTTTTGTTTTAGTCGACTCTCATTGAGAACACATACTTTTCTGGATACTAAAACAATATGCCTAGACCTCCTTTTATAGCATAAGGAGTCAAGGCTTTACATGGAAACTATTTAAAAGATATTAATGAGTTTGACCAAATCTTTATCTCTTCATCTTTATCTCTTTTTGACCAAAGATTTGGTCAAGGCTTTACATGGAAACTATTTAAAAGATATTAATGAGTTTGAACAAAAAAAATTTTTCTTTGTCTTCTCTCATATCTCCCACTTTTTTTGACCAATTCTTTATTTTCTTCTACATCTTGTTAGAATACACAATGACGACATTTGGTCCTTTTGTTTCCATCTAGTTTCATTCGTGTTTTGTCTTATTAACTCAAATATAATTCCCAACAATCTTCCCCTAGTTGATAATGACAAAACCAAATAAACACGAACTTCCCCTGAAGTTAATATATGAATGAAAACTTCCCTTTAAGCTACCAAGAATCTACAAGTTGCAAATCATCAAATCTTCTTCCCTTTTTGTATCATCAAATCGGGGAACTAAAGTATGCAACTTCGTCTTCACAAAAATACAGAACCCAATATTACACTTCTAATCCAAGCCTTCTATCTCCTCAAATTACCCACCATTAAGCACAATAAGAAAAAAGAACTTGAGTAGTAGACACTCACACTAGAAGTAGTAATAATGACTAGTAGTAGCAAAAACATTCACCTCGATGTAGCATGTAAATGGTTAAACATTTTAACATTAAGCTTCTCCTGAAACCCATATGTTAACCATTTCTTGAATCTTCAATTCTTTAGGCTCTATGTAATAATTACTGATGAAGAAAATTAAGTATAACGAACTTGATGCTGAAGTAGAACAACCTAAACTTGTGTCTCATATCTTGTTTATCCACGCGACGTCGAACTCACACCAAGACCAAAATATAAGTAGATCGCAATATCTTGAAAAAATCCTCATCAATGAGACACGTATCTAAAATGATAGCAAATGTAAGCATTGAGCACCATAAGAAAAATCACACACCTTTGCTAGATTCGTCAAGTCTTCGTCACAACGTTATAAGCACGAACAAGTTACCTCCTCCTAAAAGGTATGATAAAACACAAACCCAAATAATTCCACTTCAACTTCAAATAGGTCATAAACAACCTTCTTCGTAACCAATTAGAACAAATAATCCAAAATACGAGCCTTTGAAACTTTTAGGAACATTTAAACCAAAAATCTTCCAGAACAGAAACTTCGACTCATCTTTTCTTCATAAAGTCGACACCAACAAAAACCTTGAACAATCCTAGATATCGAGAGCCACGAGGCTCTGATACCAATTGTGGAGATCTTTATGACCCTTTAGATCGTTATTAAGACTCATCTAGGATATAGTAACAATGATTAATAAACTTGCACAGCGGAATAATAAAACAGAAATCAGAGTTACTTCAAGGTTTTCTTTATTCATTATATCCCCAAGATCAAATGATCCTTTGGATAAAGCTAACTTAATACATAGATGTTTTTAACAAATCTACTAACTATCTAACTAGGCTAACTGACTAAACGTGTACACACACGTTTTGTTTTTTGACTCTCAATTGAGAACACACACTTTTCTGGATACTATAAACAATATGTCTAGACCTCCTTTTAATAGGAATAAGGGAGTCAAGGTCTTTACTCGGAAAACTTATTTAAAAGATATTATGAGTTTGACCAAATCTTTTATCTCTTTCATCTTTATCTCTTTTTGAACCAAATCTTGGTCAAAGGCTTTACATGGAAACTAATTTAAAGGATATTAACGAGTTTGACCAAACTATTTATCTCTTCATATTTTTCCTTATTTGACCAAATCTTTATTTTCTTCTACATCTTGTAGAATCCCACAATGACGACTTTGGTCCTTTTGTTTCCATCTTGTTTCATTCGTGTTTTGTCTTATCAACTCAAATATAATTCCCAACATTATATTTGTTATATATTTGTAGGTGTTTCTGCCCATACATGTTGCAGGAAATCATTGGGTTACATGCGTAATAGACTTGCCCATTTTACATTTTTATGTGTTTGACTCCCTGCCTAACGAGGGAACAATGAATTTGTTAAGGAAGCAAATTCAACGTTGGACACCTGTTTTTAATAGCATTTTGCAAGGGCGAGGATGTTTCAATGAAACCAGAGGACCCTATAATTTTCAATTTTCATACAATAATGGTTTGGGTATACAAGTCCCTCAACAAATCAACTACTCAGACTGTGGAGTCATCACATGTTGGTTAATCTCCTGTTTGTGTTCAGAGAAAAGTCCAATAGTGAACGGTGATCATCAACATTTTTGGGAACAAACTAGATATAACATGTGTGAGTGTTTTTATCTGTCTAGGTGTGAGGATACTAGAGATTGTGGTTATGATTAGTTTTTATTTTGAATATATTGTATGTTGAAAGTCTGACCTTTTGTGTGAAATAATATTGTATATCACTTTGATAAACTAATAATAAGTAGACATTGCATTAAAAAAACAGTACAACCGATGATAATTGTTGTAATACAACTTGATTAAAAAACATAAACGGACATAATAATGATAAGATTAACCAGTGCCACTTCCAAGAACGGTATCTTTACGGAAAACTCCAACCACATTTCTCATTGTAATGTTTAGGTAATGCTCTGATGGTTTAGGAGTAAAAAACAGAGACATTTTTTAGTATCATAGCAGCTCCTACAGTAATATCATTTCCATAACCACCATCACCAATGACTTTGTAATGTATTGTTCCAAGTATTGTTCCTGATATATCTTTTAAAGTCACATTTAGATCGCCAAGCATATTCGTAGAACAAGACTTTACTATTATAAAAATGTGGTCAAGTTTTCTCTTTATCAGAAAGTTGTCGATGTCTCATAAACATCTAGTTACAGTGCCACCAAATGCAATCACATAGTTAGTGGCGCTAACCCACGCCCCACTGTTGAAATCATCATCCTCACCCACATCCTTAATTACTTTTTGCATATATTTTTGTCAACGGAGAATTTAAACTCAACCCCCTAACATACCAAGATGGTTCAGTACTGAATATTCACGTTTTTCAAACAGATTTTGAAGATATGGTTAGCTATCTAAAATGGAAATTACCAAGAGCATTCACTACTCTTTATTACATGTTGCCACCATACTACACGTTATCAGGTATGAAACAAATTAAGAATGATTATCATACTAATGTTATGTATGACATTGCAAAAGTTACTGGGAAGCTCCAAATTTTCGTTTCTCATACTCAAATAGATTTAAACACGGTGCTGATTCCAAACGATGGTTCTTTGGAAGAATCATTTGCAGGTGTCATTTCTGAAGAAACTAAAATAAAACTAGAAGAATCACTCAGCTATCTACATCAAATGCATAAAAGAAAGAATAAAAAGTTTGATTACTATGAATTACTTGGTGAACTAGGTTTTATTAATAAAACAAAACCTTATACACCCTACACGCAAACCGTTTTCAATTTTGTGGTTCATAATAGTGGTCAGTTGGTGCTCGATAACACAAATAACACGATGTACGTCAACGGTGAAACATTCAACATCAACATTCCAAGACTGAAACTAGCAGATCTGAAACAATATTTGTTTAATATTTTGGGTACAAACTGTTAGGATTATGAAAAAGACTCGGTCACCCCCGTGTATTATTTAGTTTAGCAAAACTCATAGTTAGAAAGTAAGCGTATGACTAATAGTATTGGGTCGGGCCTTTAGCCCGCTTGTAAGCCCATACTCAAGCCCATTAGGGCATAAACACTCATGTATTTAAACCCCTTTCCAGCCATGGGAAGGGGTTGGTTGTTCATTTTATCATAAGGCTTTCATTTTGTTTTTCTCTTACTAGAATAGTTATGTGGGACTGGAAAGTGATCCAAGGGGACAGGTACAGTCCTTTTAAACTTATTGCTCAAAAATAGTGTTGTAAAAATCTGATACATTAACAAACTTCGTATTTGCATCCCAAGTGTCGTATCATGCCACCAAAATTATTTTGAAATAATTGTATTTCTGATTTTAGTGGCTAAACAAATTTACTGTTGTGCAATAAAGTAGGATATAGATCCCAATAAGGTGCTTTAGAACTAAGGCAGTGATTCAAGGTATGTAAAAAGAAATATCCAATGGGGTGAAAGGGGTGAAAAGAGGGCTTTATTAAAAGTTAAAGTATTCAGGTCTCCCTCATACCCTATTAGCTGAATATTATCAAATATAGCCTGATTATTCAAAGAATTTATCCCATCAGCATCATCAAAAAGAAAATCATATCTTATTGATGCTTTTGAGATAGTCACAGGCTTGCCAGCAACTATGGCATCTATATAACTAGTGTTGTTGATTGTTCTAGACTTAGCAGTCATCTAAAACTGTTCAACAAACGAAGTTGAGACTATGGGACTTACAGTGAGTGCATAATAAATTGAACTGCGTGTAAGAAAGTCCATAATCTGATGAAACTTTGTATTCCTATCTGTCTTTTCCAAATAGGCCACCATATTATGCTTAGAACAGAATTCCAAACCAGCCATCGTGTATTTGATTTTGGTAATCGTCGGTGATGAATGATTAGGGTTTGTCAATTGAAAGTGATTAAGAGAGCGAAGAAGGATCAAGCGTGTAATTGAGATATGTATTTATAGTAGTAGCATCCCCAATGGCGAAGAAACTGCCAAAAATTACACTTTAGACCCCTACCGGTATTTTCTTTAAAGGCTTTATAGCAGTACAAACTTTGCATGTCGGTACTAACTTTAAGCATGTCGGTACTAACTTTTGTTAACCAAAAATTGAATAAGTTAGACAACAAAAACTCTTCAGTACCATCCATATCTCTCTCTAATGACTCTCTAAAACCCAAAGAACTGAATGAAAAACATCACCATTGGCAAAATCTGTCTGCTCACATAACATTTTATACAAACTGTACACCAAATCATCTTGCCTCCCCTCAATTGTAGCTACAGATTCAATAATCCAATGCTAACCTTTAAAAAGTTAAATCTTGTGACATCAAATCCTTTGGTGAGAAGGTCTGCAACATTAGAATATGTGTGAATCTTGATAAGCTCTATCAGTCTCTTCTCATAACAATCTCTTATAAAATGGAAGCGAATCTCAATATGCTTGGTCCTTGAATGAGCAACAGAATTCTTGATAACACTTATAGTGTTCTCATTATCAATATGGATTTTGGTGTTTATGAAATTGAAACCATAATCTATCATCTAATTCTGTATCCATAATACTTGCCCACAACAGTTAGCAGCTGCAACATATTCTGCCTCAGTAGTAGAATTTGCCACAATAGTCTGCTTCTTGCATTGCCAATATATCAATCTTCTTCTAAGAAATTGACATCCACCTGTTGTTGATTTCCTGTCAAGGCTGGATCCTCCATAGTCACTGTCTGAGAAAGCTTCTAGTTCAAAAGAGGAATCCCTAGGATACCATAATCCTAGTCTGGGTTGATGTTTGAGGTACCTAAAGATCCTTTTTACTGCATTTAAGTGAGAAGCTTTTGGAGTGACTTGAAAT
>BQNB010054995.1:0-23913 GCA_026074375.1 Tanacetum coccineum
AATGTACCTCAGCAGATGGCACTTGGTCATTTACTGGTCTGATATTTGCATCCACAACATGTGTGATGTAGGTCCTTGAACTGCTGCTTGTATCATGCATATCTGACTTTGACTCGCTGCTTTTAGTAATAACCGACCCATCATCCAATGCTTTAACGTCAATCTCAGCAGATGGCACTTGGTCATTTACTGGTCTGATATTTGCATCCACAACATGTGTGATGTAGGTCCTTGAACTACTGCTTGTATCATGCATATCTGACTTTGACTCGCTGCTTTTAGTAATAACCGACCCATCATCCAATGCTTTAACGTTCGTGTTTAAATTAGCCTCTAGGATTTTGAGAGATTTGTAACCCTAAGAAAAATGATATTTGACCCATCATCGACATTTGAAATTTAGAACTCATTTCATTAGAAAAATGGTCACAATCTTTGGGGTCGATCGAGGCAAATATGATATCATCAACATATATTTGAATGAAGAGTATGTTTGCCTGTTTTCTGAATGAACAAGGTTGGATCGACGACACCCTTAGAGAATCCTTGTGCCAGAAGAAACTTTGACAAAGTGTCATACCATGCCCGGGGAGCCTGTTTTAACCCGTAAAGTGCTTTCTTCAAACGATAGACATGATGTGGACGTTCTGGGTTAACAAAGCCTTCCGGTTGGTGGACATAGACTTCTTCTTTGAGCTCGCCATTTAAGAATGCAATTTTCACGTCCATTTGATAAACTGTCATGTTTTTGCTGGCGGCATTGGCAATGAATATCCTGATTGCTTCAAGACGAGCAACCGGGGCGAAGGATTCTTCAAAATCTAGACCTTCTTCTTGACGAAATCCTTTTGCTACAAGACGTGCCTTGTTTTTCAACACATCACCATACTCGTCAAGTTTCACCTTATAAATCCACTTGAGAGCAATAATCATGGCACTGTCTGGAGGTGGTACTAATTCCCATACGTCTAGTCGATCAAATTCATGGATTTCGTCTTGCATGGCTTGAAACCAGCAGTCTTCAGTAGCTGCAGATTGAAAGTTTTTCGGTTCGACTTTGGACAGTACGGAATTGTAGAAACACCACAAAGCATCCGTAGCAAGCTGTTTTCTAGTGGATACCGGTCTTGAGGGGTTCCCAATGATGTTATCAATAGGATGAGAGTCAGTCCATTTCCGGACATGTTCATGAGGTTGAGTGGATTGGTTGGATTCAGGTATGGTGATTTCCCCAGATGTTGAAGCTTCAGAGTTATAGTCCGGGGCGAACACATTAACAAATGGTTCGTGATCAGCTGCAGCAAACGGATTCACTTCAGCATACTGCTCACCTGCTACACCATTATGTACCGAAGAGGAATGATGATCCAATGGTGATGATGTGTGACTTCCCGAAGGTGCGTCGAGATCAATAGCAATAGACACGGATGGACCTGTAGGTATGACCGGGTCTTGTGCTGCATTAGGAATAGGATTCTGACGGATACCCGGTGGATTAAAATACTCATCAAACATGGGTTGGAATAACATCTCCAATTCTTTATTCGTGGGAGGTGCATATGGTATAGCAGGAGCCGGATTGGGTACGAGCCCTGAACTGATAGGTCCAGGCGTCAACAGGTTAGGAGCGGGTCCTGAACTGAATTGTACAGGAGCCATTTGCTCAGTCAGCTCATCGAATGTAACGTGAATAGTCTCCATTATTTGTCGGGTCCGTTTGTTGTAGATTCTGTAACCCTTCCTGTTTGGTGCGTAACCAACAAAGATTCCAATATCAGCCGTTGGTTGTAGTTTTCCAAGATCCTCACTGTCATTTGTAGGGTAACAAAGAGCACCAAAGACTCGGAAAAATGTGAGATCAGGTTTCTTATTGTGTACTAGACAGAGCACCAAGTCTCTAACTCGAGCGAACAAATCTTACTGGTAAGAAGTCTGTCTCAACATTTTAGAAGTAACCAATGAGCTTCGAGGTTGCGAGATTCAGACAATGTCACAAGATCAAGGCACAGGTAATCTGGGTGAGTGATATGAAAGATGAGACAACCAAGGGATCGAGTACTGTCGCTTCTTAGTATTAGACTGGTTTTCAAGAACCTAAACCCCACCTCAAGAAACCCACTAACCTAGACTGGACATGCTTGCGCGCAAAAGAGACGAGACTAAAAGGGTAAGCGTCCAACCACCTCAAGAACCCACTGACCCAGACTGGAATGTTGGCAAGACGACTAAGGAAGGTCCAACTCAAACGTGGTTGATGAATCTAGCAGCTTCCAATCCTACTGATAAATCATTGAAGGACTTTGATGAATTGATGAGCACTCCAATAGACTTCTCTGGATACATCTTGAATGGGCTGAAAATTGAGAATTTAACTCAAGAAATACTGCTAGGACCAGCATTCAGACTACTCAAAGGCACACGCTCTAATTATGCTGAATTAGAATACGACTTTGAAGAATGCTATAAGGCTCTTTTAGAAAAGCTTGATTGGGAAAATCCTGAAGGCGGTGACTATCCATTTGATCTTTCCAAACCCCTTCCTTTGATCACGCGTGGAAATCGTCAAAGAGTACCGTTCGAATTCTTCATCAACAATGATCTCAAGTATCTTCAAGGAGGAATTTCGACTATGACATACACGACGTCTACTACCAAGACAAAGGCCGCTCAGTATGATCTTCCTGGCATTGAAGACATGGTTCCAAACATATGGAGTCCTGTTAAAATTGCTTATGATAAATACGCGTTATGGGGTATCTCACATTGGAGAGAACAACGTAAGTCCTTCTATGCCTTTGCAAGAGGTATGCAATCAAGAGGAGATGTATATTCCACAAAAAGGATTCTGGCAGTCACTCATGTCTCGGTAATGAGGAAACATGGATACGGGTACTTGGAAGAGATTGTAGTGAGAAGAGCTGATAACGCATTATACAGATTCAAGGAAGGTGACTTTCCATGACTTCGGATCAATGATATCGAGGATATGTTAATTCTTGTGGTTCAGAATTGGCTCACAAATCTTTCAGGGGATGACGTTGCTGACTTCGCAATAGCACTAAGGATGTTCACCAGAAGTCTGGTTATTCAGAAGCGAGTCGAGGATCTTCAACTTGGAGTTGAAAGTTATCAAAAGAAGATCAACGTCACCAAGCCTGATACTACAAGACCAAATCTTAGAAAAAGGCACACGTATACTCCATACAAAGACCCTCAAGGATTCATTTATGTCGACGACTACAAGAGGAACAGGTTGATGCGCTCCGACGAACTGTATAAGTTTAGTGATGGCACGTTAACCAGGCTTCTTTCTTCGCTCGAAGACATAACCAAAAATATCGACATGGAGTACTTTCCGAAGAGAAGATGGAGCAATTTGGAAAAGAAAAGAGCTCATTTCATGATCAAGGACATCAACAAGCTGCTAAAGGAAAGAAGGATGATGAGGAGTTTGGAGAAATTCGTTGGTGGTAAACTCTACGGAACTGACCTCAGACTGCTGCAAAGAACAATATGACTTATTCATATTGTGCTATTATCTCAAAAGGTCATTTCGTATATTATAAACTTGTGAATTTGTATATATGTAGTGTAGACTTATGATGAAAATAAGGTGTGCTCGAGTATAAAATTTTCAAGAATTTCTTAGTAAATTTAAAAAATTTCAAATTATTATACTCAGCACAATCTTATATACCCTCAAAACTTGAGGGGGAGCATTAAAATGTTAATTATAGTAATTATGTAACATTTTGTCCCCGAACGTTTAATCAACTGATATCCAAAATATCAAGAGATTAAAATTTTGGATAAGGGGAGAAAATGTGATTAAACTGAATCTAAATTGTATTGACATGTGATCATATAAAATGGACTCAATGCACTTCAACACTTAGCATGTATTACGATTACGATGCATATGTTAAGGGGGAGATTTTAGCAATGATGAAAAACTCTCAAAGTGTAAATCTTTTGATATTTATATCAAACACTTTTATTGAACTTTTCAATGATTTTGGTTTCGATTGTGGTGGAATACCCAAAAGACCGACCAAGTGCTTAAATTTATGGAGTTATAAGGCGGTTAGGCATAGGTATTCAAATCCCATGATCCAGCCAGAACCGGAGGGATCTACCCAGGGATATCCACTAGTTAGTGTAGATGTCCTTAGGTATGATACAAAAGGAGAAAAAGTAAGAATCAGGAATAATGCGGACTGAGATGGAGCTAACACTGGAACAAACCCAACAAGGTGTTAGTTATGAAGTCTCTGTAAGCATTGAAGGGGTTGAAGAATGAAAAATAAATGTAAGGATAAAGGGTGAAAAGAAAGAAGCCCTCCATACACTTAGGCAGAAACTGGGTCAATACATAATCTGTCGGAAACACAAAGGTGTTGTCTGACATTGAAGATGGTCATGGACCTAGTGATGCTTTGCACAACCCTCCCTAGCCACTCAAGGTCTCTCAACAGACTCTTGTTTCATTTCTCACGGAGATTACACACATTTCTGTCGACCTTCTCACTTCGAGTTGGTTAATATTAAAAAAGTGGCAGTCTGCTCTAGCCTTCGATCACTAAAAACATAGTGCACTATTGAGTCTAGAGCCAAAAGAGATCATCCATATATCTTATTAGGACACTTGTCAAATCATGCTTGCTAAGTCATACAATGTGAATAACAAGTTAACATATTAAGAGTCCTACGCATTATCCTTGTGATTTTGCTAGAACATCCGAGTGATTTCAATCACTATGAAGATGGAAATCCTGCTTGAGCCAACATCAAACAACCTTATGGTAGGTGACTTGTGCGATTCTATATGAATCAAACTTGTTTCAGGTTATGAATTGACGATTGCTGATAAATTTCTGAAATGCTTAACACTCTTGATGTGTTACAAAAACACTTTAGCAAGTGACACATCGATTGATTTTCAAATCAATTTTTTATTTCAATCGGTGAGATAGTAACTCGCTGGTTTACTCTTATCATGCTGTCTGCTTTGAGACATTCCAATAATGAGAACATGCTGAGTTTGATGAATCTGATACATATGTGTTGGAAAGATTCGATACTCCAGCTGGAAATCCTGTCAAGAAGATTCTTCTTAAATTGAATCTATCTGGTCATAGGTCGATCCTCATGGATTCGAAGGTTACTCCAACTAAACACGGGCAAATGACAAAGCCATATTCGTCCCCCTGCTTTATTGCTAACTATTTTATTTCAAGAATATTTAAAGATGGTGATGGAGGTACCTGATTCTAGCAGACTTACAAGATTCATAGCCACAAGCTCATACCCAACTGACAAATATAAAGACATCATGAAAGCTCAAGTACATGTTTCAATACTTCCGCTACTCTGATACCATACGTCCTTCTTGAAGTGACAAAGAGTCAAAGTTAAAGAAATTCAAGAAAGATGCATTATTAAAGCTTTTCAAGATTATCAAATCAAGAAAGGTATGAGCATGTCGGTCCAGAAGTTACAAGTTCACAAGATGGCAAAGTTTACAAGATGGCGAAAAGAGATTATGCTTGGTTGATGATCTCAATGTGCTCAAGATCACATATTCACATACAAGTCAAGATAAATAAACAAGCTCAAGCCTAAAGTCAATGATCACTATGCAAAGAAGCAAGACAAAAGATCAACTATTACACAAAAAGGACTCAAGATCAAGACAAGAAGCTTCAATGATTAATGATCAAGGTCACAAGGAGAGATCTCTATGATCACCCCTTAGGGGGAGATTGTTAGAAATACAAAAAGTGTTGATCATTTATGAGATCTCAACAATCGTCCCTTAGAGGGAGATTGTTAGAAATTCAGTTTTTAATGAAGTGACGATCATTATCGATCTCACGAGCCTTTGTAATAGCTAGATAAATTGTATGGTTAAGTTAGAAAGCTAACCGGACCAAAGGCCCATGGATAAGCCCACTAAGGGTCCATGGCCGGCCATTGTATGTCATATATAAACCCTCTCCACACATGGAGAGGGTGTTGGTTGTTCATTTGTCACATTTTCACTTAAGCTAATATTATTATTTTTCTTTCTCTCTCTAAGTGTTCATCCAACCCTCTCTCTCTCTCTCTCTCTCTCCTCTCTAAACTTAAAGTGAATTCAATCCATACTTGTGTTTAAGATTATTCTACATATTGGGTATCAAGAGGCCTTGTGGTGTTTGTGTATGTTTTATGTGCCTTTTATCTACTCGTTTTACTAGTGTTTTTGGTTCGAATCCATTCAAAAAGTTTTTACTTTTTGAGGGTTTAAAAACCATAAATATTATAACTTTCTTTCTTAGTTATCTTAGTATAGACTAGAAGTATAAGAAAATCTTTAAAATACCATAAAAATATCATCTTTTTGAGACTTTTTGGTTAAAAAGAGGGTTTTGTACCAGAATCTTGATTTTTTTTTTTTTTTCCAAATTTTTCGTGTCAAAAACGTTAAAGTTTGTGTTTTTAAGGTTCTAATAGTCTTAGATAGTTAAGTTGTATAAGAAAAATCGAGTAAAAACGTCAAAAAGTGTGTCTTTTTAAGATTTCTGATTTTTGAGTTTCGAAGTGTATTGGACGATCTATACGTGTTCAATTGCTCAGGCGATTTTAATCAGTTACCTTAGGCGATCTATTACTTTTAACACTGGTCAGGCGATTATACCATTCCTTCAGGCGATCTATACCTCAATTTCAACAGGCGATTTATACCTGTAATTTTTCAAAGGCGATTTATACCTGTAATTTTGCAAAGGAGATTTATACCTGTGATTTTGCAAAGGCGATTTATACCTTTGAGTTTCTACAGGTGATTTATACCTTAGTTTTTCAAACAGACGATTTATACCATAATTTCACAAAGGTGATTTATACATTCGTTTTTGTTAAGGCAATTTATACTGTCACTTATCAAAGGAGATTTATACAATTAACTTTGTAAAGGCAATTTATACATACCTATTTGTGAAGGTAATTTATAAGCTTGACTCAGGTGAACTATACACGTTTGTTAAGTGAATTATACGGTTGTTCTTTGATTTGTAAAATCCCGTGAATATTCGATTTCTCGGTTTATCAAGAATTGTGAAATCCTGTGTATTCCGAAAGACTCAAACCTCATTAATCAATACTCACTTTAACACTACAACCTCCAATCCACTGTTGATTCATTTTAATCTTATCACATTGAAATGGATCTAATGACTTCACTTGGACAAAAGAATACTCTTGCTGAGTACATGATACTTTCCGGTGCTGATAATCGTCTACCTATGTTGGACAAAGACATGTATGATTCGTGGAAGAGTAGAATGGAATTATACATGCAAAATAGAGAACATGAAGAATGATACTTGAATCAGTTGAAAATGGTCCACTTATTTTGGCCTACGGTTGAAGAGAACGGCGTAATCAGAACAAAGAAATATGCTGAATTATCTGCTGCTGAGAAAATTCAAGATGATTGTGATATGAAAGCTACCAATATCATTCTTTAAGGTCTTCCTACTGATATCTATTCACTTGTGAATCATCATAGAGTTGCTAAAGATTTATGCGGTGAGAGTTCAGTTATAATGCAATGTACCTCATTTAAACAAAAGCTGGAATGAGTGTGGTAAGATATATGTTGCATTTGTAAGTTTACTCTCATCATGGGGGGAATCACTTCATACGTATTACTTGCGATTTACTCAGCTAATCAATGACCTAGAAACATCTACAAGTTGTAAAATGTGAGCAATTTCAAGTTAATTACCAAGTTCTTAAACAGGTCTTCCTCTGAATGGTGTAAGTTTGTGTCTGATGTATGCTAGTTAAAGATTTGCATACCTCCAACTTTGATCAACTTCATGCATATCTTGAACAACACAAACTCCATGCAAATGAAGTCCGTATTGCATTCGTTGCAAATCAGCAGATAACACCATCTCACTTCAACCCTTATCAATCATCTTACAACAATCCACAACTTCAACAACAATTTTCACCATCACAACATGCTCTAATTCACCCAATCAACTATTACTCATTCATTATCATTCAACAAACTCAATTTAATCATTCATCCATTCACCATCACATACAATATCAGTTTTTTAAATCAATCAAAACCTCTAATGTTCCACTAGTAATTTCCACAGGTTGCTTATCAATCCACCTCAAACTCCTACTCAACTTATGACTGAGTTTACCGTTTGTAGACTCAGGTTTTGCTGTTCCTGTGTTTTCTCCTGGAGATGATCCGATTGCTTGTCTCAATAAAGCAATGGTTTTTCTAACGGTTGTAGCTTCGTCAAGGTTCCCTACTACCAATAATCAACTCAGAACTTCCTTATCCAAGAACCATGCCACTATTCAAGATGTAGCGTTTACAGTGCAACAAGATTCAGGGATGACAAGGCCAAAAATTATTTTGGGAATACTTATGAGAGCAATGCTACTTAGTTCAAGGGAAAATACTACAAGTGGACAGACAAGAGTGTTAAATTGCACAACTATACCAAGGTGTAGGAATTATGGCCTAGGCATATGACACTCAATGCCAAAAGTGACCAAGGATGCACATATGTATAAGGTGAAAAGCATGTTAGCAGAAGCTGGACCAAATATTCGTATTTGAGGTAGCAACTCGCATTTTTGCCGATCCAAGAAATTCAGCTGATCAGCTCAGGACAAATCAACTACCTCACTAATGCGGCTTTTCCAGACTGAGGATCTCGATACTTATGATTCAGACTGTGATGATCTCTCGACTGCACAAGCGGTTCTTATGGCCAACATTTCCAACTATGGTTCTGACGTTATCTCAAAGGTACCAAATTCTGAAACCTATCTCAATGATATGGATAACCAAAGTGTGCATGCATTGCAGGATTTTGAACAATCACCAGTTATGGATTTTACAGATAACGAGATATCTAGTGATAGCAATATCATTCCATATTCTCAATATTTGCAAGAAACACAACAGGCAACTGTTCAAGATACTAATTTGCAGGCACAACAAGATTCAATGATTTTATCTGTGATTGAACAAATGTAGAACGAATGATTAATCATGTTAATAATTGGAAAAGGCTAATTAAGGAACAGAATAATGAATCATATCCGTTGAGCTAGCGAGATATTTGGAAAGGGTCAAAACTTTGAACTTACGTTTAATATTGTTAAGCAGTCGTGAAAAAATGATTGATTTCTCAAATAGAAGATATGATGGGAGAAACTTGCACTCAAGAAAAAATTGACTCACTTGAGCATAATCTTTTTTAAACAAATCAAAAGAAAATGATCTTTATTCAAAACTTTTATAGTTTTCAAAAATGAATACACAGAAAAGAAAATAAATATATGGAAAATGAAATTTGATTTTTTTTATTTTTAAATCTGGAAAAGAAGATTAAGGAACTTGATAATATTGTTTATAAAGTGGGTCAATCTGCTCAGACAGTGCACATGTTAACTAAGCCGCAAGCGTTTTATGATAATACACACAAACAAGCTCTAGGTTATCAAAATCCGTTTTACCTTAGGAAAGCTCAGCGGATAAAACCAACCTTGTATGATGGTGCTGTTATATCTAAAACACCACAGTTGTTGTGCTGTAGTTTGATGATGAAAGATACATTGATTTTGGAAGAGGAGTCGATCAAAAATATTTGAAAAAGGCAAAAGGATCTTGAAGTTATCTGTTAAGAAAATTTTCAATAAAATAATGGATATGAAAAATTAAATAGCCTAATTGAAGATTTTGAAACACGTTTTTCTCCACAACAAGAATTATCAGCTGAACAAGCATTTTGGTTTCATACGTTCAATCCTACCATTGAACCTTCTTACTCACCACCTGTCATAGTGGATGTTCCCAGTGAACTACCTAAGGTGAGTTTGGTGAATGCAATGCTAAAAGCTTAAATTCCACCTCACCCAGTTTGACTCTATGGTAAAGAAAAGGACAACACCTAGTGCTCTTGAAGAAGGTGAATGGGGGTTTGAACATACAAAAGCTGTTTTTAACAATGAAATTATTCCATTTCTAAAATCTTTAAAAGACATCTTCAATGTGTTTGATAAAGATCTTCTAAATGAAATAACTGAAGTACACATAGTTTTTGATCAAATAGAAGCGTCTGTTTAACAGTTTTCAGTTGATAAAATTTTTTGAAATTGCTAAGAAAGAAAGTCTTTTGGAATTAATGATGGACTCTTACAATAAATTCATGTCTACACAGATGTATGATAACTGTGATGAATTCTGATGTCTGTGAATAATGATTCTGTGAATTTGAAAATGCAAAAGTGTGATATCGTGTGTAAAGTGTTTGAATCTGGATGTTGAGCTTTCATAATCAATCAAGCATATACTGAGCTTTTGTAAAATCATAACAACATTGATATAACATTGTATTTCTCTCGAAGTGTCAAGGCAATTAAATCAAGAATTTTTTCAAAACGATAAAATCTTGCGTTAATCAAAATGTTGTTGGTTTTCAAGAATATTTTGAAATCAATGATTTGAAGCATAGGCTACAAGATAAAGATCGATCCATTTGTATGTTGAAGGATTAATATTAAATCTTTGAGTGGAATACCAGGAAGAAAAAGTTTATCCTAAATAGTGATCTTGAGCCCATAAATTAGGAACTGAAAAATAATGTGGCGATAATTGCTTTCTGTGAAACGTATTGCCTTTTGTAATGAAAACTAATCATGTGTAAACGGGTTTTTAAAGATCTGTTTGGACTCTTTCAAACAGACACGTGTTCGTCATATAGAAATAGTGGACTCTTTAATTAACAAACTAACTTTAATCTATGGAATAGATTAATGCTCAAATTCAAGAATAGGGACTTGTGATATAATTCATTGAAACTGTTTTTGTAAATTATAAAAGGAATGAATTTTTTGGAATAATGTTGTACACACAACCTTTCTGCCTCCACTATTTGCTACAGGCTTGTTCAGCTTGATGTTGGTTCGTTGCCTCCTAGGTTTTTGCTATTATAGGGAGTTCTCTTTTACTTTATTAGGCTCATCAAGATAAAGTCTTTTTTGTCTTCCCTGGGTTTTAGTAGAACAAGCTTAAGGGTGAAACAACCGTTAGATGGAGATTTAGACCTTGCTTGTAAAGTATACCATATGAATTAAGGAGTTGTGTATAGTTCAAGATACGTGCCCTAATGCCGTTAACACCTAGCTACTTAGAAAGGTTGTGTCACTCCCATGAACATTGTCAGTAAGTTAGGTTTGTTGATCTCTCACATCCTCAAGCAACATTAAACAGGTAGAGTCTTCTAATACTTCAGATTCTAACACACCTGTGTTGTCTTCTACAGGAGTGAAGTGTTCTACTAGTAATTACGGATCAAAGCATCCGGAAATAAAAAGAATGATAGGATCTCGCAACACCATGTGGGAACTGGAAGAATAATGTATGAAGCTCCAACCTAGGGAAAGTAATAAATTGAATCGTGTTGTTAAACCTGTTTGTGATGTTCATGTTAAGCAGTCTCTGTCAAATGCAAATTCTGATATTCTCTTTGCTACTTGTAATAAATCAATGTTTGATGGTGTTTAGAATAAATGTCTTCTTGATCTTGTGCAAAATGGGAATAAACGTACTAAATCTGTTAAGAAACATAAAAAGCAAAATATTTGGAAACATACGGGTTATGTATTCACTGTAGTAGGATTTAGTGGTAACCAACTGGCATCAACTTTTTACTTTAGTTGGTAACTCGTGCCTTTAACTAGGTTACCTCAACTAACGTAGTGCCTCACTAAGGCAAACCATACTTCCCACTCAGATGAAATACAAAAACCAAAAATAAAAGTCTATAGCAGGAAACCTAAAAATGTTAAAAATATAGGTTTGAGTAAAATAGCTAAGATTGTAGAATCTAAGAACGCTAACCACTCGGAACCCAATCAAACTTGGGGATTCAATGCTACAGATATTCCATCGTCTTCTTCTCTTGTCATGAGAGGTTGTCCAGATTGTACTCTGGTATCTGGACTCCGGATGTTCAAAACACATGACAAAGAATCGCTCTCAGCTCATGAACTTTGTCAGTAAGTTTCTGGGTACTGTTAGATTCGGGAACGACCAAATTGCAAGGATTATAGGGTATGGTGACTATCAGTTGGGAAACGTTATTATCTCAAGGGTATACTATGTTGAGGGACTTGGACATAACTTGTTTTCTATTGGCCAATTTTGTGATGCGGATTTGAAAGTTGCATTTCGGATAAAAACACTTGATTTATTCGCAATTTTGAAGTGTTGATCTACTTTTAGGGTCCCGTGGACCCAAAATTTGTACACCAATCTTCTCTTGTTGACATGCTTAAATAATCTCGATCTGTATTATATCCAATGCGTCAAGATAAGTGATGTTTATGGCACCGTAGGATTATATCATCTTAACTTGGGTACTTTGAACAAGCTAGCTACAAGGCGGTCTTGCAACGGAGGAATTCCTAAGGCTTAAATTTTAGAAAGATCATTTTTGTTTAGCATTGTGCATAGTGAAAGCAAAAATAAAAATCCGACCTCATCAACCAAAGCTGAAGACATATAACCAGTGAAACTTTATATTTTCGCATATGGATTTGTGTGGCCCGATGCGTGTGGCTAGTATTAACGGGAAAAGGTATATCTTAGTGATAGTCGACGATTACTCAAGATTTACCTGGGGTTTAGATTTTGAAGACAATATGAAGCTCTGCTGCCATCTCAATGTATTAAAAAACTCTTCAAGTTTTTTGAAAGCCACAGTCCAGAATGTTCGAACAGATAATGGAACCGAATTTGTCAATCAGACACTTCGTGTATGGTATGAAAATGTTGGCATCACGCATCAAACTTCTGTAGCTCGCACTCCTTAGCAGAACGGTGTTGTCAAAAGGCGAAATCAAACTCTTGTAGAAGCAACTCGAACTATGCTGATATTTTCTAAAGCTCTATTATTTCTCTGTGCCGAAGCTATCAATACTGCTTGTTACACCCAAAATAGTTCTTTGATAAGCCTCCGATACAAACAAATACTTCATAAGAGCTTAGTGCAGATAAGAGTCCAGTACTTTATCTTTCTTTCATGTCTTTGGTTCACTTTGTTATCCTACCAATGACCATGGAGGATCTGGGTTAAATTTGTTTACAAAGCAGAATGGGTTTTAGTTTGGTTACGCACCTGCAAAGAAAGCGTTCAGAATCTACAATAGAAGGACCCGGATAATTACTAAAACAATTCATGTAACGTTTGATAAGCTAACAGCAATGGCTTCTGAACAATTCAGTTCAGGACCCAGGCTTCAAGGAATGACTCCTGTTACATACAGTACAAGACTCGGTTCAAAATCTTTGTTTTCTAACAACTTGCTTGCCACCAATAAGATATGATTGGGATTGGTTGTTTCAACCAATGTTCGATGAATACTTTAACCCTCCACCAATTGCTATTTCTCCAGTTCAAGAAGCTGCTGCTCCAAGAGCTGAAGTATTAGTTGATTCTCCTGTGTCAACTTCCATTGACCAGGATGCTCCATCAACAAGTATTCCTTCATCACAAGAACATGAACAGTCTCCAATCATTTCTCAAGGTTTTGAAGAATCACTAATATACACAACATTTTCATGAAGATCAGCTTAACGATCTCATAATGAAGACTCCGACTCATCAGGTATCATCATCTAATGTGAGACTATTCCAACACTCTATTTGAAACACTCTTGGTAGATGGGAATAAGGATCATCCAATAGCAAACGTGATCGGTGATACTTCTCGCTCTGTATCTACAAGGAAGCAACTTGAAACTGATGCCATGTGGTGTTATTTTGATGCCTTCCTTTACTTCAGTTGAACCTAGACACTTCAAACAAGAATGATCCGAACCTTCATGGATCGATGCATTGCAAGAAGTATTAATTGAATTTGAAAGACTTGAAGTTTGGGAATTGGTGTCGTGTCCAGATAACGTGTTCTTGATCAAACTCAAATGGATTTATAAGGTCAAAACAGATGAATCTGGTGGGGTACTAAAGAATAAGGCTCGACTAGTTGCTCAAGGATTCAGACAAGAAGAGGGTATCGATTTTGAGGAATCATTTGCATCGGTTGCTAGAATAGAGCCATACGTTTCTTCGTAAGCTATGGTGCTCACAAGAATATGACATATACAAGATGACGTTAAAAATGTCTTTCTTAAATGGCAAGCTCAAGAAGTGTCTTATGTTTCTCAACCTAGAAGGATTTGTTGATCGGAAACCCATCGCATGTGTACAAGCTCAAAAAGGCTCTTTATGGTCTTTAAACAAGCACCACGTGCATGGTATGATATGCTATCAAGCTTCCTCATCTCTCAACAATTCTCTAAAGGTGCAGTTGATCCAACACTCTTCACACGGCATGCTGGAAATGACATATTACTGGTACAAATTTATGTTGACGATATAATATTTGCTTCCACTAATTATGCCATGTGTGATGGAGTTTGTAATTAGATGACCATAAGTTCAGTGTCGTTGATAGGGCATTTGTCATCTCTTTTTAGGATTACAAAATATCTCAAAGTCAGAGATCTTTATAAACACAATCTAAATATTGTTCTGAAAGTGTTAAAAAATTACGGTTGCATTTACTGATCTTTGTCGACACTACCCATGATTGAAATTAAGTATCTGGATGAAGATCTACAGGGGAAAACAGTTGATGCTACACTTTCCCGTGCATGTTGGTCCTATAATGTTATCTTTATCCAGTAGACCTGCCTTAACTATGTTGTCTGCTTATGTGCTCGGTATCAGGCTAAGCCTACCGAAAAGCACTTACAAGCGGTGAAATGGATCTTTTGATACCTTAACGGAACCATTAACATGGGATTATGGTACTCGAAGGATACCGATATGTCACTCACAGCTTATGCAGATGCCGATCACGCGGGGTGTCAGGACACTAGACGTAGTACATCAGGAAGCGCTCAGTTCTTAGGTGACAAACTTGTTAGTTGGTCGTCAAAGAAGCAAAAGAGCACTGCTATATCGAGTACAGAGGCTGAATATATTGCCTTATCTGAATTCTTTAATATTTTAAATTTTATAAAAAATATTTTTTTTTATTTTTTGTTATTTTAATGGGTGTTGCTCACAAATTCTTTGGAGCGTTTCACAACGCTAAGATTATGGCTTTTAATTCAATAAGATCCCTCTATACTGCGACAACAAGAGTGCGATTGCGTTATGCTGCAACAATGTTCAACATTCAAGAGCTAAGCACATCGATATTCACTACCATTTCATAAAGGATCAAGTGGAGAATGGAATCGTTAAGCTATACTTTGTCCGGACTGAATACCAACTGGTTGACATCTTTACTGGATCTTGACCTCGAGAGAGTTTTAACTTCTTGATCGATAAGATAGGGTATGAACTAGGCTTGATCTCCTGAAGGTTGAAACGTCTGGCAGAGGAAACAGACGAGTAATGTGGTAACTCTTATCCTGTTATATGTATTATATGAAAACATAAAAAAATCCAAAAGTTTTAACCTTTTAATAAATTTTATCAAAAATTAAAATTAAAAAAAAATCAGAAAAATATAAAAATATGTATCTCTGGCATGTCTTCTGAAAATCGATAACATTTACGGCCTTAGAAATGTCATTCAATAATGATACGAGGCTGTAAATGAAGTTCGAGCAGAAGTTTACAAAAGCTTTCAAAACATGTACAAAAGGGATTGCTATTATTTCGATAGTAACCCGATCATCATCTTCAAGGCAAGTATGTCGTCAAAAAGACAACTTGACCTCACAACAACGAAATTTATTTTTCTCGGGAATGAATTACTTTATATTCATTCAAAGGCTTGTGTTTACTTTGCAACACAACCCGTGCTTCCTTTATTCCATAAGTGTACGTGTCAGTGCATATATGTGTCAAAATAAGAGAAATCTTATTTTTATTTATAAAAAAGTTGTCTTCATAATGAATTAGTGTTTTCAGCAATAACAAAAAGATTTTCAAAGACAATTCGACCACTCAAACAATGACAACAGCTCTTTAAATAGAAAACGGGTCTCATTGTGGAGGGAGAATGTGTCATCACTATTATCTTTTTTAAAACGGTCTTACAAATAAAGTAACGGAATAACGGGATAAAGTTTTTGATATGACGGTTCTACAATTTCAAGGGGAGTTAATTTATATTAACTATAAGAGCTTTAGATGTCATTTATTTCAAACTTTAGGGACTTATTTGTAATTTAAGACTTAGTTGATTCTCACGGAATAGATTTAAGCTTATCAATTCTTTGAATACGAACTCATGTATATGTGCGTACTAGGTTTTGCTGATTCTACGTAATCAAACCAGCAAGGGGAAGGGAATAATATACTCAGAAGATAATGAGCTACATGTGATAGAATTCATACACTTTCTCATTGTAGGTCTTACGGAAAGATAAAGGTCATAACTGCAGAGAAAATAAGTGTTTATCTTGTTACTTTTGGGTGTACTATTTCAACTACATGGGGGGTAGAGATATCTTGTGATTTAAAGTATGCATCATTTAAGACACTAGGGGAGGTTGTTTGAAGATTTTTTCTAAGACATGAGAAGATTGGTTACTGATTCAATAAATGCTTCCTCAAACGGTTAATCACTAAGCTTATTTTTTTAAAAGAGAGTAGAATAGTTGACAAAAGAGGTACACATAGGTTTGATAAGTATGATGATTCCTTAAGTTAGTCAGTATTCTGTTGAAAGAAATGAGTACATTTGGGACTTAGTTGACTTAGGTGTTTTTATTTCGACTACTTCGAGGGAATAATTGTGACCATCCGGGACTTAGTTGACTTTGGTGTTTCAATTTATATCATCGCTATCGTGAAAGGAGAAATTCGGACATCCGAGACTTAATTGACTTTGGTGTTACGGTTTTGAATTAATTGTGTTCTTCGGATATCATGTTTTTTTACATCACGACTGCTTGAGGCGGCTTGCAAGAAAGCTTTGAATCTACTCAAGAAAGGATTGGTGATTTTGTAGGGAAGCTAAGACAACTTCTTATGAGAGACTACGGGGAAGACCTACGGCTGCTACAAAGAACCATATGATTCGATCATATGATGTTCTCATCATTCAGGTCAAAAAACTCATATTTTAATAATTTGGGAATATATAAATGTGTATGTGATGAAGACTTGAAAATCTAAGGCATATATAGTGGTTGGTATGAATTTTCAGAAGTTACTTAGTAGAATTTAATATTTTTCAAATTAACATACTCAAACATCATATAATTCCCTCATAATTTGAGGGGGAGCATAAAAAATGTTCCTATTACGGCTTGTTAATAATCGGACATTCTTTCCCCGAAAGCAGTTATATTTGAATCAATTGATATCCAAAATATCATGAGTGTTAATATTTTTGATAAGGGGAGAGAATGTGTTGAAAATATATGTCTTATATTGTGATTTTTTAAGATCTCATCTGTAGCTTTACTATATATGTGCTAAAATCTTTTAATTAATCGATGCACATATGAAGGGGGAGCAAATGGTTACGTGATTGGCTGAAATGTGGAAGTACCAAAGACCAACCATTTAAATTACCGTATTGGAGTTATAAGGTGGTTAAGTTTAGGTATCCATTCCCATGATCCAGCCAGAACCTGAGGGATCTACCCAGAGATATTCCACTAGATAGTGTAGTAGTCCCCACCTCACATTAGGTATGCAAAAATAAGAGGTAAAAGTGAGAATAAGGAAAGTGCTGACTGAGATGGAGCTTGTACTGATCAACCCAACAAGGTTTCTAGTTTTGAGTCTCGGTAAGCCCTGAAGGGGTTAAAGAATTAAAAGAAAGTTAAGATAAAGGGTGAAATCAAATAGCTCCTTACACTTAGCAGAAACGGGTCAATACATTTGTGTCTCGTATCAAAAGATGATTCTGAAATTGAAGACTGACATCATGGTCAGTGATGCAATGATACCCTTCCTAACCACTCAGAATCTCTTAAAGATTTATGTTTCAATTCTCAGGAGATTTCACGGATTTCTATCAATTTTCACTCCGAGTTAGTTATATTGAAAAGATGGCATTCTCTGGTCTGACTCCAGCCTTCCGATCACTAAAACCAAGGGCACTATTGAGTCTAGAGCACAAAAGTGTCATTCATAAATCGCACTATGACACTTCGTCAAAAATTATGCTTGCTAAGTCACACAATGCGAATAACATATATATATATATATATATAGTCCTACGCATTATCCTTGTGATTTTGCCAGAACACCTGGAAAGAAACGATGGTGCGATTCTTAATGAATCAAACTTGTTCCAGTATATGAATTGACGATTAATGATGAACTCTTGAAATGATTAACACTCTCGATGTGTCACAAAACCATTTTAGCAAGTGACGCGTCGATTGATTTTCAAATTGATTTTTCTATTCAATCGGTGAGACAGTAACTCACTGGTTCACTCTTATCGTGATGTCTGCTTTGAGACGTTCTAATAATAAGAACATGTTGAGTACGATGAATCTAATACACTGTGTTAGAAAGATTCTATACTGCAGCTGGAAATCATGTCAGGAGATTCTTCTTAATTGAATTAAATGATCACAGGTTGATCCTCACGGATTCGAAGGTTACTCCGACCAAACACGGGCGAATGACAAAGCCATATTCGTCCCCTAGATTTATTGCTAACTGTTTTATTGCAGATTCACATAAAGATGGTCTTGGAGGTACCTGGTTCCAGCTGACTCACAAATTCATAGCCATATGCTCATACCCGACCGACAAACATAAAGACATCATGAAAGCTCAAGTACATGTTTCAAGACTTCCCTTACTCTGATACCGTACGTCTTTCTTGAAGTGACGAAGCATTAAAGTCAAATAATTTCAAAGAAGTTTTCGTCACTCTGATACCGAACATTTTTCTCGAAGTAACGAAGTGTTAAAGTTAAAGAACTTTTAGAGAGGATGCTCATTAAAGCTTTCATGCTATCAAATCAAGAAAGGTATGAGCATGTCGGTCCAAAAGTCACGAGTTCACAAGATGGCAAAGTTTACAAGATGGCGAAAAGAGATTATGCTTGGTTGATGATCTCAATGTGCTCAAGATCACATATTCACATACAAGTCAAGATAAATAAAAACATGCCAAGCATAAAGTCAATGTATCACTATGCAATGAAGCAAGACAAAAGGATCACTCTTACACAAAAGGACATCAAGATCCAAGACAAGAAGCTTCCAAATGATAATGTTCAGGTCACAAGGCGAGATTCTCTATGATACCCTTAGGTGGGATTGTTTGTAATTCAAAAGTGTTGATCATTTATGAGATCTAACAATCGTCCTCTTAGAGGGAGATTGTTTAGAAATCAGTTTTTAATGGAGTGGACGATTCATTATCTATCTCACGTGCCTTTGTTATAGCGGGATGATAAATTGTATGGGTAAGTTAGAAAGCTACCGGACCAAAGGGCCCATGGATATGCCCACTAAGGTACAGGCCGCGCCTATTGCGATGTCATATATAAACCCTCCTCCTCACATGGAGAGGGTGTTGTTGTTGATTGTCTCATTTTCACTTAAGCTAATATTAATTATTTTTTCTTTCTCTCTTAAGTGTTCATCCACCCTATTTTAAATCTCCGATACCGTAACGCCGGCCACGACGTTAACGCCAGACCCAACGGCGTTACGGTACCGTGGGCTCTTAGGAACCGAAGACTAATTGGTTCTTATCTAAAATATTCTGGTTTTAAGCGACCCAATTGAATCAACACGTTTTTGTTTTTGATGTGCCATGCGTAACGGTGTTATTCGGGTCAACCCGGCCCAAATAAGGGATTCTTAACATTAGGGGTGAGCATCGGTCGAAAACCGAACCGGACCGAGACCTAGTTGGTCCAAAACGCCGGACCGAAATGGTACAGTCCGGTCCGGGTCGGTCTTCGGTCCGGTCTGATCCTACACGGCATAATCTTCGGGTTTTTGGTAAGACCGGACCGGACCGACCGGACCGAAGACCGAATTTATCCAAAACCCCGGAACGAGGACCGAACCGAAATACATTCGGTCCGATCCGGTCGAACGGTCCATATGCTCAGCCCTACTTAACATTATTTAGGAGAAATGATACTACTTTTTGCTTTAACATTTCTACATATCTTTCTACCTTTTTTAGTTTCAAAATTTTGACATATAAAAAAACTAACAGTTAAGATGGAAAAGAAATAATGAGTGAAAAACATTTTTAAGATTTTTATATGGGTATTAAGATGAGTAGAATAAAATGTAGAAAGATAGCAATGCTCATTATTTAGATTTATGTTCGTAAGGTGAACTTGCTCTATTTTACAATAAATGTCCACTTTCATTCGGTATGCACAAAATTTTAGAAAATCTCACTAGTTACAATCTTTATCAATAAATTATTATCTCTTTTCACTAAAACCTTTTTTCATTTGTTGAAATATAGTTACAATCTTTATCAATAAATTATTATCTCTTTTCACTAAAACCTTTTTTCATTTGTTGAAATATAATATGAACACTAGTTTTAAAACATCTTTTAAAATTGCAACGTGAACACTTCTTTTTTAGTATAATATTGTGAAAAAAAAGTAGATGATCTTTGTGTAAAATAGTAAAGATAATATTATTATTGATTGTCCGATCAGTTGAGATTACAATAACCTATATTTATAGGCTAAGATAATCTTGATAAACAAGATACTTAATTATATTAGGAAACTAGATAAACATAATAATGATAAATATAAACCCAATACATATCGTCTAATACTCTCCCGTAGTTTAAACGGGAGGCTTTCGAACGGACAAACTAGCACAAATGTTAAATCTGCTTCTTCTCTTCTTTTCTTCCTTGTTGGTTTGCACGCATATAGACTTGCATTTGACGACAAAGTTGTATACTGCTTGACGGTTTCTCCTTTTTTGTGACGTTTTTTTTACGTCATGGCTTGCTTTGCCTTTAAGAGAGCGCCAATTTGGTGATCAACTTTTGTCGTTGACAACAATGTTATCCAGTGACGAAGAAGATAGTATTGACACGGCTAGGGTTTTGTGTGATAGGGTTTATACGTCGGATATGAAAAAAAACTATTTAAGCAAAACAAAGAAAGCAAACATAAATAAACCGGGATCCCTCCGATCACCGACGCGTAGCCGATGACCGGAGGACAGCAAATTTATGATTTTGGATCTTACCTAGAGCTCCGATACCATGTAAAATAGTAAAGATAATATTATTATTGATTGTCCGATCAATTGAGATTACAATAACCTATATTTATAGGCTAAGATAATCTTGATAAACAAGATACCTAATTATATTAGGAAACTAGATAAACATAATAATGATAAATATAAACCCAATACATATCGTCTAATAGTGGTAACATATCGATGCTTTTCCAAAAAAAGACATAATATAGGTAGCCTACTTCAGCTCTCAAGTAAGCCCACCTAGAACTTTATTATCTTCAAAGGGGAAAAAACAAAGCCCAGCTGAAGTTGGTTTTCAATATGATCTCTTCGAATAGAGAAGTTCTTTTCATCTCTCTTCGAAAAGATGAAAAATAGATGATGGATTTTAATAAATAAAATAATAAATCATGTGGCAATTTGTAAAACTAGAGATAGACAAAATGTTGGTTCTTTTCTTTATGTACGATTAAGTGAGCAAAGTTATTATTAAATTAAAAAATAGCCAAAGTGAAATGGGTTGAATGGGTCGAATTTATCAGAAGTTGGCGATGTTTATTTCGACACATACACTCTTATGAGGGGTTTATACAAAAATGTATATATGGGATTTGCATATTGTAACTATGTTTATGGCATTAGTTAACAATATATATTCAAAACGAAGGAATAAGTGTTGGTCGATCAACTCGATTAAACACAGTGCATACTAAAAGTTGTGACCTTTGAGTTAACTTATTACTCGTATTCTACAAGTACATAACACGATGATTAAGAATCTAAAACAAAAAGTAAGACACAGACGAATAATAAATTGTCTTAAAAGAATTGAACATGGGAAAAGTCAATTGAATTGGATCTCTATAATGCGACAACATGCAAATTAAAACAAGAATAAAAAGAAACTACGTACTAAGAATATTTAAAGACAACAACTTGCATATTGGTCAAGGAACATGTTTGGCTTTCAAATTTAGCACTACACATCGGCCCCTACAGATCTCGAAAACCCTTTTTTCTGCTCTAGTTGTCTTTTAGTCATAACAACTTGATGATTATTTTATAAAAATCTTAACAACGACAACACAGTTGTATTCTTCTAAGACCGACAGTAATGCAATTACAAAGGTGACAAAAACAACCTCGTCACGTCAGCGTCAACTCAGCTTTCCCTCTCCTAAACCAAACACAGACCAAATGCTCGTAGTAAGGGGAGCACATTCACAACAAGAAACAACGCCACAAAAATAAATTAAAAAAAAAAAACACACACACACACACTTCGATTCTTTCGGTCCACTGGCAGACCGAATAATTCATTTTGATAGGCAGATTGATCAAACCATTCGATCCTTGTAGCGGGGGGACGCGTCTGAAAAACCTAAACTGATCGAACCATTAGGTTGCATTACTACTAGTCTAAGCATTTTATTTTATCATACCAAAATTCATTCTAGCCAATATGGGATGTACAAGATTGTAACACCCATTAAACCAAAAGAGAACGTTTTAAAATTGACTCTGGTTGATTAGCTCTCGAGATTGAGATTCCACGGTTAACTTAATAAACGAAATTTATCACGAGATCGATACTCAATAGTAATGCCCAAAGATAATGTATATGCAATATGTAAGGCAAAGTCTAATGGTGATCATCAAGAGACCAACAACGCCACTGCAACATCAATTTTCTTTTCCTAAGACAATTGCATAACCAATTTAGTGTAATAAGAAAAAACGAGGACATTATAAAAATCATACAAAAAAAACGCCCAAACAAACAAACAACCTCACACAAGTCGCTCGAATACTTGACCGGTTCGTCCCTTTTCTTGGTTGCCGACGCGTCCCATTTGAGTCGGTGTAATGTTGTCGATGCATCCAAAATGGTGGTCGACCATGTTGGCGACCGACCATTACACTTGGTCAAAATATCTACCAACTTATTACAAGTTTCGTGCACGCACGAATTTACACATGAAACAAATTTATTTTATAATTTTAGTTTAATATGTGGGCATATATTAGGCTTTGTTTAATATTTTATAATTGAGCAGAAAACATAAATGGTAAAACTTAAGATACTAATTTGACAAAAAAAGATAAAGATAAAGAATAGTGGGTTTAGGCAAGTCGTCGCCGCCATGGGTAATCGCTTCCATCTTCCCGTTTGATCTGCTGGTATCACCATTCATTACATAACGATCTCCCTTCAATCCAAAGCTTTTTTAGTTTTAATTTGATCCTCATTTCTTAAGTTTTGTTTGATTTCGGTATGGTTAATTTTCGTTCCAAGGAGGACGATGTGGCTCGGATATCCACATCCGTGTATATCTCTAATATCCCTGATTCGATTAATGCGAAGGATCTCTTTCAGGCGTGTAAACAATATGGCCATGTGGTGGATTCTTTTATTCCGATTAAAAGAGATAAATATGGTAAACGCTTTGGTTTTGTGAGGTTCATCAATGTGTTCAACACGGAGAGGTTAGTAAACAACTTGTGCACTGTTTGGATAGACCGATATAAGATTCAAGCTAATATCGCTCATTTTCAAAGATCTCATGGTAAGGGGCCTAAGGCTGATGTGACTAATAGCTATGCCCAGAATATTCCTAATGTTAAGACGAAGGTGAACACATTC
>BQNB010054995.1:26977-39299 GCA_026074375.1 Tanacetum coccineum
TACCATCTTTAAATACCTTGAATATAATTGTCTCCTTTATTTTCTTAACTATAACCTGTTGTTTCAGACTTCAACTTCTATTGCAATACAATGGCCATTAAACTGACATGTAAGACTGTAGATACAGCAACAGTAAATATGTGGATTTTTTCACATGCATGCACATCTGATTCTTAGGCCACACCGGGTGCACTTTACTTTACGATTTCACTTAAGGTGGCATGCTATGCCAAAATACAATTTTCATGTCACCTCAGCGCCACGTCTTTTTAACATACATATCTAAAACACTCATTCACTCGTAACATGCCAAATCTCATGTCATTTTCCCCTTTTGGGCCCTATACCCAATTAAAACACCACACTCGCACGCAAAGCAAATAAAAAAAGAAAAAAAGGAGACTTAGAATTGGCTTACGTTAATGTAATGGCTTGGAATTTGGCATTTGAAGGTGGTGGTATCGTGACATGCCACCTAGATTTGGCGCAAGCAAAATGTTACCACACCGTTCTCTCTTAGTGCCCTCTTTCATACTCCACTGTCTCAAAATATTTGTCTTCAAAAGAAAAAAAACACAGTTTAAGGAAAAAAAAAAAACATAATCACTAGTGATTTATCTCTCTTATTTTTTGTAGAATGATTATTTTACTCGCAACTAATTCTTAAAAGTGTGTAATATCAGTTTGAATCAAGGGTTTTAGTAAACTTTATCAAACTTTCATATCTAGTCTTAGTAGTGAACAATTATATCAAAACATTCAAAAAGAAAAAATGAACTGTAAATTTGAGACGAAAACAGTAGTATGTAAAAATATACAACTATAATTAAGACAATATAAACAGAATTTTGGTATGATATATTTTTAATTGGTTATTACTCCCTCCTTCTCAAAAAGAGTTCCCGCAAACAAAATATGACATGTGAAAAGAACATATAACGAGACCTAGAATATCACAGAAACAAAGTTACAATAACCAGTTGTGGACGTAGACAATGGACATAATATATATATGCACTTTCGAAAGTTATAGGATTTCTTAGTTCTTCAATTTTTAAGTAGCGTGTTCACCAATTTTTAATTAAGTAGGGTGCTCATCAATTTTGAAAGTTTTTTCCATTACAGGTAATTATCGGATACTCAATAACCTTCTAATCGGAACTAAAAGGCTAAACCTGCCCGAGAGACCCAAAGCAATAAGCCAATGACTGCATAATGATCACTGAAATTACAACACCTAATGGTAAATCGATCACTTTCAACTGCCTTAACTTTGGAGAAACAGTAATTCTTCGATCAATCTCTTTATCTAAAAAAGTTTCTATCATGTATAACCGATCGAGCGGTCTAACATACTATCATTCGTAACACTTGCGACCTATATATGTTGTCCTGTCTCTTGAGCCATGCATATGCCACGAACATGATATTTTATTATTATATGTTCTGTAAATATGCTAATTTGGACGACACATATCTTACCTTTTCATTTACGTTATGCTGCCATTAAAATATACCATATGATACACTACATGCATAACAAAATAAATTAATGGCGGCATGCATCCTAAATTCACACAGGTACTCACGTGAGTTGAGGTCCCAACGATAACATAATCATCATCATCACCTGCATGAATATGAATATGACACACACACACATTACACGCTCACTGTGTGTATTATATAAAAGTTAGTTTAATTTCCTCTAATCATTAAACCATCATTTCTTCTACACATCCCAACTAATTCCACCAACATTTTCGAATTTCAGCTTTTGTAGATGTTGTTTTTGTATTATATTTCTACACATCCCAATTATATTCCTCTCGTGAATATCTCTGTCAGTTTTAGTTTCGGCTCGTGTTCACTTCAATTGGTACACTAACTATTCTTTGTGAGATAAATAATGGCTGGTGCCAAAAGTCATCCGAGATCAAGATATTCCTAGCAAGCTACACTTTTATTTAAGCTAATATAATAGCGTGTTTGGTAAAATGATAAAAATAGATCAATAGTTCTTATATGAACAAGCTAGCTAGGTAGGGCAGTCTTGAAATAATATTACTTGAGTGTGCAGACCACAAATAATTAACTTATCTAGCTCGTAATATGATTTAAGAAGTACTACGTAATTATGATCGAACGTTGTACAAAAAATGTGGTACTACTGTTGAACCATGTGAGGCTATGCAATGGTTTTGGCTACGGATGTGTTTTTGGCAAGTCCTTATCTTACATTTTTCCTTTTCAACAACTAAATTTAATGACAAATTTTGTCTCTTCATAAGATCTTTACTCCATTATGCAATGAATCTTCATATTGTGTGACATAACATCAAATGCTGTATCCTACTGCAATTAAAGGCGACCTATTAAAAGTTATTTTTCATTATGTACTAGCTAGATCATTAAAAACTATCGTCTATCCTGTGCACACTGTCGCGACACAGTGTCTTTGATATGATGTACAAATCTACATAGAACACTGGCTAACTTGTATTCCTATAATAGAGCTCAAGTAATACTAGTATATTGTAATGTATAAACAATGAATGTTTTTTTAATATCATAGTAATCAATAATGCCCACTAGCTCCCTCCTAATCATAATCAAACATGTTAAGATGAATAAAATTTGTTTAGGTACACTATATTAGCATCTACTGATGTAGATCTACACTTGACCGTCAAAATGTAGTTTAGTTCGTTGAAGTGGTTAAGTGAAATTCTACTAACCTATACTCATTGAGCAGTTAAGCATGTTCATAATTTAACGGACGTTATCCTCAAATTAAACAATATTCATTGTATAACTACCAAATAAAGGTAGAAACAAGCCGAGTCGAGACTAAGATTGCCAAATCTCGAGCCTGGCTTATTTATGATCATAAGTCTCGAGCTCGATCTCGTTTCGAGCGTAATGCTTTTCGGTCGAGTCGGCTGTACGATCCAAGCTTATAGACGATTCAAGCTTAAATGAGCTCGAGACTTAAGCTCAAGCCTTAGTTTTGTATACGTGTTTATCACGTATATTTGTGTATGTATATATGTATATTTATATCTAACGTAACTAATAAGAGTCCTTGTATACGTGTTTATCACGTATATTTGTGTATGTATATATGTATATTTATATCTAACGTAACTAATAAATATTTATTTATTGATTTTACACGTAAATAGTTAACGATCGTTAAGTGTTTAATGGTAACGGCTAACGACTAATGGAGTTAGGGATTATTCTCGTTTTAACGTTCTTTAAAAATGTTTATGGTGATTATAGGTTTTAAGCTAATCGATTTTTACACGATTCCGTTTTCTATAAATCTACTTAACTGTTTTAAGTATTCTGTTAGACGTTTGATTTGATTGTTAACTTAGCATTATCGTTGGTTAGTGTTGAATGAGTTAGTTGGACTTGTCATGTACAACTAGAATGTTGGGAGCCTATTGGCTGTGGCAACGCTGTTTTTTAAGCACATAGATGTATGCTATAAATACCTTCAACGTTACGTTCTAATGTACAACAAATGTTTGGAAATAAAGACTTAAGACATGTAACCTCGTTTTTCCTAAGAGAGGGGAGCCAGTTTCTAGGTTCATAAGGAGTGTCTAGATTCGTTTTTGTGTAGAGATAAGGAGAAGGAATGAAATGATAAGGTTTAAGGAGTTGTGATAAGGTTAAAAGTTAAAGACTTTAAGGCTTATCATGAGTTAGGAATGACGGGCTATAGATACTCCCTATCCCTAGCTATTTTGGGTCGTTTCGATGAAATCACAACACACACTCAATCCTGCCCTTTTCTTTTCCTTGTTCTCAAAACACAGCCGAATTACCTCAAGAACCCTAAATTAGGTTTCTTGTTTTCGGTTTCTGCTAAATTCTGAGTTAAACCCCATTAAGGGTTTTTAATTGAGCATTTGATCAGCATTCCTGCAGGTTCTTGCTTTCAGGTTTTACAAGTTGTCAGGGGGACACACTGATAGATCCCTCGATTAGGGTACTTGGTTTTGGTTTTCGGTTGTTTCTGCTCATTTTCGGTGACAACCGAATTAGGTGAAACCCTAATTCTTTTTCCTGAATTTTGGTACAAAAGTATTGTGGGGCTTTTGGTATTTGATTCGGGTATATTCGGCATACAAAGGTTGTATTGGGTACACGTGAAGTAGGACTAGCATACGGGGGGCTTGTTTGAAGGGTTTTGTGGGAGCACTCGTTGAGTTGGACAATTTATCATTTGTTTCATTACTTTTGATGTTGACTTAAGGGTTAGTCTTTAGTTTCCTATTTGTTTTAATTTATTGTGTGTCTAATATTGATACTCAAAACTAGATCCATATCGTTGCGTTACTCGTAGTGTTAATGGTTAATGATTATCTAATCCAACAGATCGTTAGGGTTTGATGTGACTCACGAGGCTTTAAATTTATAAACAAGAAATTACGGTTATAGTTTCTAATTAAGGCACACATTCGAGAAAGTATCCATAGCAGTTGTTAGATATAGTTATTGGTAAAATACTAGGCGTCCAGAGTTTTGGTTGCTAACTTAGTGTTCGTTCGATATTCTCACTAATTTTTGTCTAAGCAAAGTAACAGGGCGGTGGTTATGATTAGTAGGATATCAAACCACCTTATAGAAGAAATAATGATAATAAGACAAAAAGAACATACTCTGTTGGACACATATGATCAATGGTTCTTAGGATGTTTTAGTTTGGAAAACATATTATCATTGATAATCCTTTCGACCTATAGAACCAATAATAATAGTTTAGTGTCTTATAAATCAATTATACATAAGTATCAATCAAGTGGTCATATCATGAGCCTTATGCCTAACCAACAACAACAAAGAATCCTCTCGGCCTATAGACTCAACAATGATTAACCAAAACAATAAACAAGAACAATATTCAATTTAACCGAATATCATGTTGTCATCATAATCCAAACAAACACTAATTAAGAATCCAAACATCTCTTTATCACAAGTTCTCATGTGAACCAAACAAGTATTAAGACACAATTCATAACATCAATCGAATCACAAAACACATAAATCACCACAAACATAAACATAAACATGATTGAATATTAAAGAAGAAATTACCAAACATTAGAGTTCAAAGTATGAAAGCTTCTAGTCATAAGAACAACCAAAATACAATTCCTCCTATCCAAAACCTTTATGGAATCAGCCTCATGGTATAAGTGTATGCCCTTGAGGTATTTGGAAATAAGAATTGTTGGAGATTGGGTAGTTTATGGATCTAGGGTTTTCTTCTCTAACTCGTTCATAGATTATGAGATGTAAGTGGCGACTAAACTAACCAAAACCAACCCTCCATCACTTCTGGAAACGTATGAGGGGTGGTAGGATAGAGAGGTGTGAGTTGTGGTGGAGATAGGTTAAAGAAAGGTAGGGTTTATGATTTGGAGTGTGTGTTTTATGGTGTAGATGTGTCCTCTACTTATACTAACACATTATGGCGGTTCCAGGGCCTAAAGGGGTGTCCAAAGTCGGTTTAGAGGGTCTAGATCCTTCTTGATCCGTCATGAGTCTTCAAGAATGAAGTAGAAAAACGTGGGCATCAAGAGCCGGGTGGCACGACCCTCTGCCGAGCGGCAAGAGCTTCTGCCGGGCGGCTAGCCACACGATCGAAAATATATTTTTCTTGATTTTGCGTATTAGCTTCCCGTTTGAGTTGTGCTTGGTCGTGGGTCATTATACATCAATAAAACTTCATTTAAACTCTATCTTGGGCCTTGGAAGCTTGTATGGTTCACTCTTTTGTCGTTGAATTTCTTCCCGAGCTTGTTCTTTACGAAGGATTCTTCGTACGTGCATAAAACTTCATTTATTCTTCGTTTCTTCGTCTTTTTCTTGCTTTTCCTGTACTTGGCTACAAATAGACTTGCAAATACACTTTGGTACAATTAAGTAACAAAACCATATAAAATAGCCAAATAACATGTACAAACGTACGGATAACACTACTACAAACATACTATTTGAGCGTTATCAGGGTTTTTATAATTCGTTGGGGTTTTAATTCGTTCTACGCCTGGTTACTCCTGGTACCTGATCGTTGTGGTTGTTTTGGGGTTTCGTTTGGATGTAAGATGCAAAAGGGCTTTATAGATTCGGGTGGGAGGGGTAGCAATCACAAGAAAAAAAGATGTGGGGAAAGTTGGTACTGGTTCGAATGTTCAACACAAAAACCTAGGTGATGTGCTTAGTAGTTTGGGTGGTCTTACAATTGAGGAGGTGAATGCTTTTGGGAATAAGGATTCACAGGAAGGGAATGTGGGGCAGTGTTCTGCTATTGCTGCTTCGAACAAAGTTTCACATAAACCGGTTACTAAATATGTGAGAAGTGATGCAACGATTTCCGTTGATGTGTCTTCTGAGGCTCAAAACGTTATTGGTCTAACTATTAACGTTGTTCCCTCATCTTATGCTAATAAGCTTAGCCCTAAGCCTTCGACTAAAGCTAATCTTCAAAAACTTGAAGCTAATGTGCCAAATGGTACTAATTATGATGTTTGGTTGCCTTTGAATTCGGTTTATGAGGTTAATGATCGAATGAAGAACTCTCTCTACGAGTACTTTATTGGTAAAAGGCTTGCATTTCTCATTGTTGAATGGTGTGTGCGCAACAATTGGGAAAAGTATGGATTAGAGAAGGTTACGCCGGTTAAAGGTTTTTTCTTTTTTAAGTTAGCTTATATTGAGGGTGTAGAGTCTGTGCTTTACAATTGCCCGTGGATGATCCGTGGAATTCCTATCTTACTTAACAAATGGTCGTCCTCCGTAAGTCTTCTTAAAGAACAATTATCGTATGTTCCAGTTTGGGTAAAGTTTCATGATGTTCTATTGGTTGCTTACACATCGGATGGGTCAAGCTTGATGGCTACGAAAATGATAATCCAATGATGCTTGATTTGTACACGAATTTCATGTGTTTGGAATCATGAGGCCGGAGTAACTATGCAAGAATCTTGATTGAAATTGATGAGGTGTCATTTTATACACTTTTTGGGGTCATTTAACCCCTTAAATCATGCAAATATGCTCAAAATACGTGTTTAATCGTTTCTTTTTTTATTGACTAAATTACATGGATAGTACTTGTGGTTTGTCCAAAATTGCAACAATCGTCCCTAAAAGAAAAAAGTTGCATGGCTCGTCCCTAATTTTAAAAAGAATAACACAAGTGGTCCCTTATTTAACTAGCGTTAAATTGCGTCCGTGTATATTTACAAGTTAGCCTCTTTTGGTTAACCATCGTTGCATCGTCTATCCTTTATAAAGAATAACACCAGTGGTCCCTTAGGTATGTTTTTATAAAAACATATAAATTTTTAAACCCTTTTATATACGTTTTTTGGGCATTTTATATATGTTTTTGTGTACGATTTTATATACATTTTTTGTACGTTTTATTTACGTTTTTGATCCACACATATTATACACACTTTTTATACACACCTTTTATATCACATTTTTATCCCATTTTTATACACACCTTTTTTTACATACGTTTTTTATATACACTTTTTTAATACGACCATTTTTTACATACGTTTTAACACACTATTTTATACACACATTTTTCATACACATGTTTTTATACACATTTTAATACACATATTAATTACATTTTTATACACACGTATATTATAACAACATGAAACAACGTTTATATACCCCACGTTTTATAGACACATATTTATACACACATTTTTATATACACGTTTTTACACACACATTTTTATACACATTTATACACACATTTTTATACACACGTTTTTATACACACGTTTTTATACACATGTTTTTATACACACATTTTTATACACACGTTTTTATACACACATTTTTATACACGCATTTTTATACACATTTTTATACACGGTTTTATACACACATTTTTATACACACATTTTTTATCCACACATTTTTATAGGCACATTTTAATACACAGTTTTATACACGGTTGTATACACAAAATGTGTGTATAAAAACGTGTGTATAAAAATGTGTGTATAAAAACGTGTGTATAAAAACGTGTGTATAAAAACGTGTGTATAAAAATGTGTGTATAAAACGTGTGTATAAAAATGTGTGTATAAAACGTGTATAAAAACGTGTGTATAAAAACGTGTGTATAAAAACGTGTGTATAAAAATGTGTGTATAAAAACGTGTGTATAAAAACGTGTGTATAAAAACGTGTGTATAAAAATGTGTATTAAAACGTGTGTATAAAAACGTGTGTATAAAAATGTGTGTATAAAAACGTGTGTATAAAAATGTGTGTATAAAAACGTATATAAAACATACAAAAAACGTATATGAAAACGTACACAAAAACATATATAAAACGTACTAAAAAAGGTATAAATATTATATGTTCTATAATAACATACCTAAGGGACACTGGTGTTATATCTTCTTAAATGATAGGCCTAGTACTATCGTTAACCCAAAGGGGTACTCGTAAATATAACGGACACAATTAACACTAGTTAAATAAGGGACCACTGGTGTTATTCTTTTTAAAATAGGAACCGAGCCATGTAACTCTTTTCTTTTATTGGGACGATAGTTTGCAATTTTGACAAACCACAAGGACCATCCATGGTAATATAGTCTTTTGTATCTTTAGCACTTGCATGGCATTTGGAGAACATACACGACTTGGGCTCATTTTGGGAAGAAAAACGGACAGATTACAACTATACACCAAGTCGAAGAAGAAAAATGCATACAACCTGGAGACCGCGTCACAAAATTATAGCGACTGCGTCAGAAGTCCTTAAATACGACCGTTTCCCTCTCCTCTGGATTATTGTGACGGCGTCAAACGAAACCGACTAAAGAACCCAAGAAGATCGGCGAGTGACGGGGATTAGGATTAAAATCGACGTTGTCGCGATTGTTTTTCTATATATACAAACTCAGAATTAAGGTTTTAAAGTGTTGAACTTGGGAGAGTCGTAAGTCATATTTAGGGTACGCACTTTAGTAGCTTTTAGATCGATTTTAGGGTGTGAAAACCCTCTTGTATCAACATATAACTTTATGTTTTGATCAAGTGAAGTTCTTTATTCTTTAATGTTTCAATATGTATATGTGTTGTCTGATTAATTATTGTTCTTCGCTTCTCTTTAACATGTTAGGCTAGATCTATTAGTGTTTGCTTATGATTGCATGAAACTTAGTTTGTAGATCTTTTTAATATTGTTTCTTGTTGATGGATGTGCGCGCTAGGCTCTAGAAAACAAGCTTCTTAATTACTTGTGAAGACGTCTAGGGAAACGTAATTGTGTTAGAAGGATACCATCGGTAATAGTCTTCATACTACCTTACCCATATGTGGTTGATCACCTTTTAAGTGTTTTAATGCATGTAATGTACTCTTATGGGCCTTGTAATAGTCTTCATACTACCTTACTTGTGCGTTGCCTTAACGGAATATTACATAGACGACGGGTTCATGTAATTCGTTCATGACTTAAGAAATACTTACACATCGCATCAAAAGGGTGACAAATCAATAGAATTAGGAGAAGCAAACTAAGGATTAATGCATGATTAAGTAAACACATTTATTTACCTATACGGGTTTCCACACATTAGTTATATTTATTTTTAGTTATTTTGTTTAATTAGCTTAAAACCAAAAACCCTTTCAAAACCGAGATTTTAATTGGTTTCTTAAAAAATATAAAAATACAAAAATAATCTTCTTTCAAACCTTAGAGAACGATAACAACCCCCGAGTCTTGCCTATACTACACTACAACGGTTAGGTATTCTGCCTAGGGAATTGTAAAACCTGGTGTGTTACAACGACCGCATCAGTAATCAATGCTTGATTCGTGCACGAGTGTAATAACCGAAGTCGAGCCTAGTGTACTTAAGAAACCAAGCCCGAGTCGAGTTTTATTTACCTATTATAAAAACGAGTCGATCCTTAGCTTGTAAAATATGTTACGAGTTTAACTCGAGCTAAAAAATGAGGCCTAGAACGAGCTTGAGCTTGAGCTAGAGCTTTGGAAAATTCGGGCTCGACTAGGCTTGTTTCTACATTTCTACCCTTATTTGGTAGTTGTGTATTTATACCATGAGTATTGTAAATTTGAAAATGTCTGTTAAATTTAACAACCTTAATTGTTAAGTGGTATATGGTTTTAGAAGTTTCACTTAACCAAGTTTAGAGTACCATGTTGTACCTTTAAAAGTTTAAGGTACTAAAATTTTCACTTAACCAAGTTCAAGGTAGTAATTAAATATTGATTTTTTGTAATCAAATAATCGTAAAACGATCGAACATCGTTTGACCATATGCTCACGGGTTCAAACCCTCTAGCGCAAGGTGTGGAAATGTTAGTTGTTGGTAATGTTGGTATTTATGGAAACTCAAAAGTCAAAACTTTCTGAAGTTCTCCGCAATGTTTGGTGCATATCTTGGGCTACTTAGTGTTGGAAAAACAAAGCGCACAATTTTCCCTCAGATTTTTTAGCCATAACAAGAACATAAGATATTTTCCGGACTATTAAGAGAATGTCCGTGCATTGGATCTTTAGAATAGTAGTAATAGTGACACTAAGGTGATCGTCACCTCAGCGTCAACTCTCTCTAAGACAACTCCGTGACCAAAGGACCGTTAATAAGGCGACAACGATGACAATAAAAAATATATCACACTTAAACACAAAAATACCTCACAAAAACAATATAAAACACACTCTCACACACAACCAAACCAAAAGAATTCGGCCAAATATGTGACCCTCTATTACAACTAGTCTTATAAGATGTTCTTTGTCTTCGGCTTCTTGGAACGTTTGCACGGCTAACCCGAAAGCTATATGACTTTTTAGCTTACTTAATTTGTTGGGCTTGATTTGTTCTTCATTGCACTGTACATTCTTTTTGCTCTATCTTGGGGTTGTTTTTATGAAAATCATATATATGATCTATAAAAATCATATATGATTTTATGAAATTCATATTTGTTGTTATACGAATCATATATGATTGTATGACGAATTCATCTATGATTTGCGCCAATTCGTGACTGAAACAAAATTAAAAAAAAGTTCGTCGGAATCACAAATCATATATGATTTTATGAAATCATATATGATTTTATGAAATCATATATGATTCGTTATACGAATCATATATGATTTTCGCAATTCGTGACTAAAACAAAATTGAAAAAAAGTTCGTTAGAATCACAAATCATATATGATTTTATGAAATCATATATGATTTCATGAAATCATATATGATTCGTTATTGACGATTTACCGTTTGTAAGATATTTTATTTTTAAAAAAGAGGTGGAAAGTGGGTTTTTTTATTTTTGATGAAAAAATTGATGGTTGAGATTGATTCATTGGATCTATGACAAATAATGGGTCTATGTTGATCTTAACTAAAATATTATATGAATTATGAAATGATTTAGGACCTATGATGTAAACTTTTATTCGAATGAATGTATTTTAAAACGTCTCTTTTCGAGTCGTTTTCTATGCTTGAGTTGTTATATTATGAAGTAGCACCCCAAATGACCCTTCCGCTGAGATATATGAAAATGGGGGTGTTACAGATTGGTATCAAGAGCTTAAGTTATAGAGAACAAAAGATTTTCAAAAGAAGAAAATGAACAAAAGAATTTTTGAAATCTTTTAACTATAACTGTACAAGCGAAATCTCCGAATTACCGATGGACAAGAATGAGAAGGAATTATTTATCGATATATATATATATATGGAAAAATATATATGTTATAGAATGAAATTTTCATTTATTTGAATATAAATGTTAATTATGTAATTATTTAATACTAATACGAGATATTTATACGACGCAGATTGTCATGGAGAACCCTAATCACCTTAACGAGCCGAACGAAGCTATTCCCAAAGTGAACCTAATTATTCCCGAGCCGAACCACGTTATGGATGTCCATGATCCTAATAAAATGGTTGACATTTAGGACGACGTTGATTTAGTTGATTATGATGGTGTAAATGAAGGTGTTAATAATGAGGATATTGAAGACGAAGATGTTGAGATTGAGCTCGATGACGATGCTGAGTTGATATTTCCTTATGAAGTGGAGGGTGACAAAACCCCGCCACCTGGAGGCGTGTCATCCAATTCTGAGCCACCATCCAATGATGAAGGTACTGAGCGTTCGAGAAAGAAATCGAATAAATCTTCTTTTGATGGGACCAAGGGACCTTCCGAGCCACGTGGACCACCTAGTGACTCTTAGTAGATTAGTTTATC
>BQNB010054996.1:0-21293 GCA_026074375.1 Tanacetum coccineum
TTAACAAACAAACAACCAAATCCTTTTGTTTTCACAAATATAGTCATCTACCAACTCATACCAAAACATCTAATACGCATGCGTGACCAAAATAAGGCAACTTTATAAAAACATCCAAACCCATTTGTTTTCATAAACATACTTATGTATCAACTTATACGAAAATTCATGTAACATAATTGGGCGAAAAAAATCAAATATATTATAAATAGCAATTCAACCAACAATAACAACCAATCTAAACACAAACACAAAGATATCCTAAAGCAAATTCATACCTCGTCTACACATATAACCAACAAAACACCCAAATCAAAACTCCAACTTATGCACGCAAACCAACACAAACCCTAACACACACGAACCCAATCTCGCAAACCACCAAAAACCCTAAAAAACCAAACCCACATTCCAACTCATCCATTTACCACAACCATAAATTCCAATAAAAACGCACCTCGAAACCCATAAATAATCCACGAAAAAAGACAAGCACAAATAGTATTGTAGCACGATCGAGTGAGAGTATCTAGGAGTGTGTCAGAGCTTATTCTAAAAGACTCAATATTGTGTGTGATTGTGTCTGAGCGTGTGTGCGTGTGTGTCAAAGGTGGATAAAGAAACAAAAAAAGGTTGGGATAATATTTTAACCCAGCCCAAAACCTAAGAGCCCAATCGGACTAAAATGACAGCATTTTAGCCGCTGAATGGGTTTTTATAATTTTACCTGTTCATCCATAAGAACCATATCAATACCAGAATTTTTGCTTGTTGTCTAGTGCCAAAAGATTGCTGCCATAGAGAGACGACTTTGACTTTGACTTTGATGTTGCAATTACTAAACGTGCCATCGCGCTCCAAAAAGTGCATTTCTTGACATGCTATTGCCTGCGAAAAACACACACACAAACGTTATAAGGCTATTGAATGATGAGCTCACGTTTTTTTCGAGTATATGGGCATTACATTAAGGTCAGGCTCAAAGAACAAGAGACACACATGAACTTGTTTTTAAATTATCTATGTATTTTAAATTTTGAAAAAAACTAAAAAATATCAGTGAAGATAAATTCTTTTAAACCGTCCGGATAATATCAAACTCATTATTTTTAAGAATTATCTTTGACTAATAGCCATAAACGAAAAAAGTCAGATTCCGATGGCTTTTAAACTACCTTAATTTTTTTTAACTTTATTAACACGAAAGTTTTATTAATAACCCCACTTTATTTAAGAAAAATCATATAATTTTAACACATCAATGTTTTGAGAGTTTTTTTTTATCTAAAGTCGATAATCCTTCAATGTTGACTCGAAAATATAAGAGTTGACTTCCCAATTGCCCAACATGAGTGTTGGATACTTGGATTTTACAATTGAGTTTTCTAATGATTAATTGCAGCATCTAATATAACTAAAAAGATAATCCATATTATATAAAAGAAATTGAAAACATAAAACACATAGTATTCTAAAACATGCTTATCCTGAATTCAATTATGAATTGTAGGACATGAATCAATGGCAACAACCAATTAGGAATCTATAAGCTAGAAACAAGATTCAAAATGGTATTGTTATTGGAATTGATGAGTTTGTTACAACGAACTATTACAGAGAGAAAGAAGGAAAGTGTTTGTTACAATTTGAGTGATGAAATAAAATGAAATGGTTACAAAGTATTTATAGGAAGTTTGGGTCAAAACAGAATTTCCCGCCAAAACTAGTAGTAACAACTTTTTGACTTTTGTTTACTTTTCTAATTTCTTCATTTGGCTCGTATCAACTCCATTCCCCTTAAAAACCCGTTTGTCCTCAAGCTGCATCAAAATCAGGAAACCTTGTTAACACATCAGCATAGAACTCCCATGTTGCTTCTTCAATTGGTTTGTTGGTCCATTGTATCAGCACATACATGAGTGGCTTGTTGTTGAGTTTTCCCAATCTTCTCTCCAATATTGCCATAGGTTTGTATGCCAATAGTCCATCCTTCCTTAAATGTGGTAGACTTCCCATCTGCTACCCTTTTCCATGACACTTTTTAAGCTGAGAGATATGAAAGACTAGATGTATTTGGATGTGACTTGGCAACTGCAACTTATAAGCCACTTTTCCAATCCTTTCAATAATCATAAAGGGTCCATAATACTTGGCAGGGAGCTTGTGCTGTTGTCCTTGTCTCACAGTTACTTGTCTATGAGGCTGTAATTTCAAATAGACCCAAGTACCTTCCTCAAATTTCCTATTTGTCCTGTACTTATTAGCCTGGCTTTTCACCCTGTCTTGAGACCTTTTTATGTGAAACTTGAGCATGCTGATAGCCAATTTCCTACTCTGTAATGTTCTATCTACATTCTCTATTCTACTATCACCAGAAGTGTATGGAACATGGATGGGGGTGTTTGGTAATAAACTTCTTCATAAGGAGTAGTGTTTATGGCATAGTGAAAATTAGTATTGTACCAAAACTCTGCTAGAGGTAGCCATTTCACCTATTCCTTTGGCATTTCTCCACACATACACCTTAGATAACAGCCTAGTCATCTATTCACTACCTTTGTTTGTCCATTAGACTTAGGATGATAAGCTGTAGATAACTTGAGTTTGACATTCAATGTTGAGAACAAGGACTTCCAAAAATTAAAAGAAACACTTTATCTCCGACACTAACTATAGACTCAAGCAATCCATAAAGCTTGTACACCCCATCCAAAAACACTTGGGCCACTTGACCAGCGTTAAATGGATGAGATAAGGGCATAAAATGGGCATACTTACTAAGCATGTCAACAACAACCAGAATGACTTATTTTCTTTGTGAAATGGAAGTTTTTCAATAAAATTCATTGACACCTCAGTCCAAATTCTTTCAAGTGTAGGTAGAGGTTGTAGGAGACCAGGGTATGCACTTAGATTAGGTTTCTGCCTTTGACAAGTGTCACACTCTTTCACAAACTATTTGACCATCCTCTTTAATCCTTTCCAATAGAAAACTGCATTAAGCTTTTTTGTAGTCACTAACACTCTTGAATGACCTCCTACAATACCCTCATAAAAGTGATAAATCAACTAATTTTGAGTACCAGATCATTTCCCACTATAATCTTGCCTTTTCTCTTTTAAAGTTCATTTTCAAAAGTCAATTTATCACCCTTGTAGTTGTGATCCTTAATTGACTTAATCAACTATTGCATAGTGTCATCATTCTGTCAACTAGCTTTTACCTTATCCATCACATCACTGGCCACTGAACTCACAACTGTTTGTAGTAACTCAGTACACTGGTTTACTCTTGAAAGTGCATCAGCATTATCCGCACCCCTCTTATAAACTATTTCATAAACAAACCCAAGCAGCTTAGGAAGCCATTTGAGTTGGAAAGGTGTTGTGAGTTTCTGATCCAACAAGTATTTAAGGCTAAAGTGATTAGTTCTTATCTTAAAATGCATTTCAATAAGATATCCTTTCCATTTGTCTAAGGCTGCTACTACTGCCATAAACTCCTTTTCATATGTAGACAATGCTTGGTGTTTGATAGATAGAGTCTTACTCAGATAAGCCAAAGGATGACCTTTTTGATAAAAAAAAACTGCTCCAATACCAGTGCCGGATGCATCAGTCTCAATTACAAACTCTTGATCAAAGTCTTGCAAACCAAGAACATGAGCTTCCATCATATCTTGCTTTAGTTTCATAAAAGTTGCTTCTGCTGTACTTGTTCACTGAAATGAATTCTTTTTAACCAGAGCATTTAGTGGTTAACTAATCATTGCATAGCTTTTGATGAACCTTCTATAATATCCTGTTAAGCCTAAAATTCCCTTAATTATTTCAGCATAGAAGGAATTAGCCAATTTTCTATTGCTTCAATCTTTGATGGGTCAATAGTTATTCCCTCACCAATAATCACATGACCTAAGTACTCCACTTTCATCACGGCAAAAGAACATTTACTATTTTTGGCTAACAACTTACTATCCCTCATTACTTGTAACACCTGCTGCAAATGGACACAATGCTCTTCCACTGTCTTGCTATATACCAATATATCATCAAAAATACCAATGCAAACTTCCTTAGGAAAGGTTTAAACACAATGTTCATCAAGGATTGAAATGTAGAGGGTGTATTGGTTAACCCAAATGGCATAACCAAAAATTCATAGTGTCCTTCATGGGTTCTAAAAGCAGTTTTCCCAATATCATCCTCATTCATCCTTATTTGATGGTATCCAGATCTTAAATCAAGCTTAGAAAACATTATAGCTCCTCTCAATTCATCCATTAACTCTTCAATTACTGGTATAGGAAATTTATCTTTAACTGTGTATTTGTTCAGCTGCCTATAGTCCACACACATTCTCCATGTCCCATCCTTCTTTTTGACCATGACAATAGGAGAAGAAAATGAACTTTGACTAGCCCTTATCACTTCTAAATCAAGTAACTCCTTAACCATTACTTCAATTGCATCTTTCTGGTTTGGAGGGTGTCTATATGGTCTTATATTTATTGGAGGAGTGTTTAGCACAAGTGGTATCTTATGACCATGAGACCTTTGGGGTGGTAATTCAGTTGGTACTACAAATACATCTTCAAAGTCTTGTAAAACAGCCTTAAGTTTTCCATAAACACTTTTATTCTCCTTTATCTTTTTACAACTTGCAGGATACACACCTAACATTAGAGAATACAACTCAGCTCCTTTATACTTGGACTCCCTCTGAACTTTTTTGCCTTGCATCCAGTGTAATGTTGTATGTTTAGTGCCCCTCAATACTATCCTTTTTCCCATCAATTCAAACTCCATAGTTAGTTCTTGAAAATTACATTTGATGTCACCTAAAGTAGACAATCATTGGACCCCAAGAACCATTTCACAGCCACCAAGGAAAATAACATCAGAGAATACAACTCAGCTCCTTTGTACTTGGACTGCCTCTGAACTTGTTTGCCTTGCATCCAGTGTAATGTTGTGTGTTTAGTGCCCCACAATACTACCCTTTTTCCTATCAATTCAAACTCTATAGTTAGTTCTTGAAAATTCCATTTGATGACACCCAAAGTAGACAACCATTGGACCCCAAGAACCATTTCACAACCACCAAGAGGAAGTAATATAGCATCACAAGAGTAGTTTTAACCCTGTATACTCCATTTGAAATGCTTACACTCATAACTACTCACTATTTATTGCCCATTGGCTATTGATACTAACATAGGTGGAGTAGGTCTCAATTTACATCCAAACTTTTTTGCACTCTTAACATCTACAAGTTATGTATACTTCTTGAATCAACCAGGATGTGCAGAGGTTGTTTCCCTACCATTCCCCTTACTCTCATTGTTTGAAAAGAATTTACAGCAGACAATGAGATTTGAGGTTCTTGTCTACAAGTGTCAAATACAATATTACACATTTCTACATTATCAACTTCCTCAGTTGTCTCAATCAATTGTTCACTTTCACATTCCTCTTGCCCCTCACTTTCCTCTATCACTTCCAAAGAATAAACCCGTCCACTACACTTATGGCCAGGACTAGGTTTTTTGTCAGAGTAAAAACATTGATTCTTGGCCCTTTTTTTCTTTCAATTCTTTTTGAGTTAAATGTTTTCTAAAAGGCATATTAGTAAATCTTGATGACCCATTGTTAGTTTGACTAGGTATCGGTAAACCTAAAGGTGTAGTCACTGGTTTTGGTAACACTTTGGTGCCCCTATACCCACCACCAACATTATTAGATTTATAATTGGATTGAATAGGAGTATACATTGGTCTCATGGAAACATTAGTAGCTTCTTGCATTTTTGCCATACAAAATGCATCAGCTAATGTAGGCAGTATAAACATTCTAATAGGCATGCTGATCTCATACTTCAAACCCCCAACAAACAAGCTTATGGCATAGGACTTAAGCAATTAAACCTTATTCAACAAACCCTTAAACTGATCTTGATAGCTTTGCACAGTACCAATCTTTTCCAAGTTCTTCAATTCTACCATGGGATCCTCAAAGATTCAAAACCTCCTGTTCATACAACTCCTATGTACACCTTTCACCATATCTTCTCACAAACTGTTGGTGCCATACCAGGGATCTATCATACACATGCATAGCTGCCAGTTCCACTTTCATCTCTTTTTGAACCCCTGAAAAAACTGTCTACACTTGAAAATCAATCATTTGACATCATCACCGTTGAATTTTGGAAACTCAATCTTTGACATTCTTCCATATTGCACCACTTGATTACCACCTTTCCTACCCGTACTATTACTACCATCATTGCTACCATTACCAGTTCCTTCTCCATTCCTTACCCTAGCCAATTCAGTTTGAAAAACTCTAAACTGTGATGTATGATCAGTGACTTGACTAGTATGGTTGGTGAGAGCATTTCTTATTTCATTCATGGTTTCTTGTAAGGCCTCCACAGTGACGAATGGAACCACAAAATCATTTCTTGTATTCACCATTTGATCGAAAAAATAAAAGAAACTTACCGAAAACTGCAAAGTTTACAGGAATTTGATCGGAAAAAATAGTAGAGTTGCCAGGAAGGCCGCTCTAATACCAATTGAAATGTGCTTATCCTGAATTCACTTAAGAATTCTAGGATATGAATGAATGGCAACAACCAATTAAGAATCTATAAGCTAGAAACAAGATTTGAAATGGGGTTGTTATTAGAATTGATGAGTTTGTTACAACAAATTGTTACAGAGGGAAAGAAGGAAAGTGTTTGTTACAATTTGAGTGATGAAATGAAAATGAATGTTATTTATAGGAAGTTTAAGTCAAAACAAAACTTCCCGCCAAAACTAGTAGTAAGGACTTTTTAACTTTTGTTGACTTTTCTAATATCTTCATTTGGCTCGTATCATATTCAAAGCTTTAAACACGTGACTGATGTGAAGTATCTGTTAAGATTACCAATGATGTCCTTTATAAAGGTATCATGAATATGGTTTTCGGTTTGTAGAAGTTATTGTGAATAATCAATTCTTGTTAATCATACTATCTTACGGAATGAAAAATATGGCATGTTTGAATAGTTGTATCATTGAAGATAAATCCTTTTTAACCGTCTAGATAATATCAAACTCACTATTTTTAAGAATTATCTTTGACTTATAGTTAGTAATTTATAGTTAGTAATGAAAAAAATTCATATTATGATGGCTTTTAAACTCCTTTAATTTTTTTAAACTTTATTAACACGAAAGTTTTATAAATAACTCTCACTTTTTTAAAGTTTTTTTTCTTATAATTTTGACACCTCAATGTTTAAGGAGTTTTTTTTTTTTTATCAAAAGTCGATAATCCTTTAATATTGACTCGAAAATATAAAAGTGTTGATCTTCCAATTGCCATATATGAGTGTTGGATTGATTGGATTTTACAGGTGAATTTTCTAATGATATTGCAACAATAATATCCGATGGAATACTTATAATCCTTAATTTGAATATACAATTACATTTTATCCTAACTAACGTATATATTTGTACATTTATATCACCCTCGTTATTTTGTTGTCAATTATTTTAGGATTATTCCTTTTTTTTTTTTTTTATCGAAATTTTCTAAAAAAATTTCCAAATATTGTGTATGTTGGTGATAAATAGTATGAAAGAAGTTTTCCTAAAAGAAAAAAAAAAAAAAAAAAAACTAATTGGGCAGGGCCAAATTTTTGGGCTAAATTTTTTGGGCTTTTTTTGGCCCAGCACTGTCTCATGGTGTAAAATGACACTGTTTAAGTCAATTCGGAAATGTTACCGCGGGTATTTTTTTTATGTTAATGCGTCGGTACTTTTGTAACATTTTTTTCCTCCTTATTTTGTGCCAACAATTTTTTTAAAAAAACTAATTGGGCCGGGCCAATTTTTTAGGCTTTTTTTGGCCCAGCACTGTAGCAGTGCTACAGTGCTTAAAATGAATAGTGAACTTATGTCAAAAACTACGTCGTTTCAAATCTAAAATGTGTAATAGTACTTCTCCATTCCTTACCCTAGCCAATTCAGTTTGAAAAACTCTAAACTGTGATGTATGATCAGTGACTTGACTAGTATGGTTGGTGAGAGCATTTCTTATTTCATTCATGGTTTCTTGTAAGGCCTCCACAGTGACGAATGGAACCACAAAATCATTTCTTGTATTCACCATTTGATTGAAAAAATAAGAGAAACTTACCGGAAACTGCAAAGTTTACAGGAATTTGATTGGAAAAATAGTAGAGTTGCCAGGAAGGCCGCTCTAATACCAATTGAAATGTGCTTATCTTGAATTCACTTAAGAATTCTAGGATATGAAATAGTAGAGTTGCAAAGTTTACAAAGTATTTATAGGAAGTTTAAGTCAAAACAGAACTTCCCGCCAAAACTAGTAGTAAGGATTTTTTTTGACTTTTGTTGACTTTTCTAATATCTTCATTTGGCTTGTATCATATTCAAAGCTTTAAAAACGTGACTGATGTGAAGTATCTGTTAAGATTACCAATGATGTCCTTTATAAAGGTATAATGAATATGGTTTTCGATTTACAGAAGTTATTGTGAATAATCAATTCTAGTTAATCATACTATCTTACGGAATGAAAAATATGGCATGTTTGAATAATTGTATCATTGAAGATAAATCCTTTTTAACCGTCTAGATAATATCAAACTCACTATTTTTAAGAATTATCTTTGACTTATAGTTGGTAATTTATAGTTAGTAATGAAAAAAATTCATATTGTGATGGCTTTTAAACTCCCTTAATTTTTTTAAACTTTATTAACATGAAAGTTTTATAAATAACTCTCATTTTTTTTAAGTTTTTTTTCTTATAATTTTGACACGTCAATGTTTAAGGAGTTTTTTTTTATTAAAAGTCGATAATCCTTTAATATTGACTCAAAAATATAAAAGTGTTGACTTCCCAATTGCCCAATATGAGTGTTGGATGCTTGGATTTTACAATTGAATTTTCTAATGATTAATTGCAACATTAATAATTTAATATGACTAAAAAGATGATCCCTATATAATAGAAAATGGAAACCTAAAACACACAGTATTCAAAGCTTTAAGCATGTCACGGTGTGAAGTGCCTATTAAGATTATCATCCTTTATAAAGGTGTCGTGAATATGGTTTTCGGTTTGTTATTGTGAATAATCAATTATTGTTAATCATACTATCTTCCGGAATATAGCAAGGTTTGGATCAAATAGTTAACATTTTTATCTCTAGAGACATGGGTTACGGTTCGATCCTTACTTCTTGCAAGGTCGAAGATCCTTTTCTATTTTTGGTAGAACCAGAAGCAGCCTTAGGTAGATTTAAGGTTGTCTACGTCTCAACCTTCTCATACACTGTGAAAGACAGTATTGAGACCCATAACCCGTGAAAGACGATATTAGAAGTTACTTTACTTTATTCTATCTTTCGGAATGAAAATATGGCATGTTTGAATAATTGAATCATTGCAGATAAATTCTTTTTAACCGTCCAGATAATATCAAACTCAATATTTTTAAGAATTATCTTCGATTTATAGTTTGAAACGAAAAAAAATCAGATTCTAATGGCTTTCAAACTACTTTAATTTTTTTAACTTTACTAACACGAAAGTTTTATAAATAACCCTCACTTTTTTATTAACACGAAAGTTTGAAGAATTATTTTTATCAAAAGTCGATACTCCTTCAATGTTAGACTCGAAAATATAAGAGTTAACCTCCCAATTGCCCAACATGAGTGTTGGATGCTTGGATTTTACAGTTAAGTTTTCTAATGATTATTTGCAACATCCAATATGAGTAAAAAGATGATCCGTATTATATAAAATAAAATGAAAACATAAAACACACAGTTATTCAAAGCTTTAAAGTGGAGTATCTGTTAAGATACCGATGATGTCTTTTATAAAGGTATCATGAATATGTTTTCGGTTTACAGAAGTTGAGATTAATGTAGACACAAAATTATTTAAAAGCTCGATAAATTAATCATAGTCATTAATTTTTTCATCAAAATAAAAAATCACTTTTCACATTTAAAAAAAAAATAGAATATCTTACAAAAGGTAAATCGTCAAGCGACAAAAAATACACCATCGTGACGAGTATTTTTTTTATCTTTCAGTAGATGCGCACATCTATATACTTTCTACGCTTTTTTTTTTGAATTTTTTAGTTACGTCTGAAAAAATCACATGCGATTTGTATCATAAATCACATGTGATTTAATAAAATCAAATTTGATTTCATAAAATCACATTTGATTTTTCTAGAAAAAAAATTGAAAAAAGAAATTCATCGAAAGTTTATAGAAGTGCCCCTTTATAGAAAGATAATTTAATTATCGCCGTGATAGTATTGTTCGTTTTGCGTAATGATTAATGGTTTGTAAAGTGTTTTGTTTTTAAAAACTAGTTTATTGACCCGTGAAATACACGGGGCCTTAAAAAACCGTTGGCAGTGTTTATATAAAAGGTCGATTTGTGATGTAAATAAATTTCATGTTAAATGTATGAATATATATTAATGCTAAATTACGCTACAAATAAATTATTGAAACACTATAAAAGACGTTTAATTTTTTATGGTATATAAATTTGAGAATATATCATTTTAAAAAAGAGTCAAACAATCTAACAACAACATAACCAAAATCATTTATGACTTTATGCCTTTATTATGCTTTGATATGACACCATGATTATGACGTTTCGGCCTCCTTTCCGGAGTGGGTCGTTACACAAGGGATATGTGTTTGAAAAATGCTGAAAAAAAGAACAAATGAATAAAGGGAAATAGTTTTTTTTGGAGTTAATTATGAAAAGAAATACGTTTATATAAGCGATCGATTTGTTATATTACGTGAATATATGATATGTTAGATGTATGAATAGAAAATAGTCATGCAACATTAAAAACGATACAAATTTTTAAAAAAAGAACTTCTCTCATACTATTTATCATACCAAAGTATACTTTTGTATTGATAAAACTTTGATACTAAAAAAAACTTTTTATATAAAGTGTTATTATTTTAGGGAAATGCTAACAACAGCCCTAAGGGTTGTCGTTAAACATATAATTTTTATTACAATATAACCCATGAATGATTTTGATTGGATGATAATTCCGAAAAAGGTGGAGCTAATTCCGAAATTAGTGAATACACAATTAATAGTTGATTGTGATTGGTTGAATTTTATTCTTACAAACAATTGTAATAAAATAAAGACTCTAAACAACAACCCTTAGGGTTGTCATTAGCAAAACCCTTATTTTTATGCTAAAAAAACTTTGATAAAACTTATCTATATTTACATAATACATAAGATACACACAAAGATATATACCAAAAAAACTTTTAAATAAGATTTTTGACTATAATAATTCTTATCGACACATCATTTATTCTTCTATAACCTTTTTTTCCAAACACCTCGAGACACGCAAACTGATATTCATACGTCATTTATGTGTTTCCTATCATTTCTCTTCACAAGTTGGTTTCGGAAATTCTTATTTGATTTGTTTCTTCATCCAACCGATTGAGATCTACTAAAATATTGTAAGTTTTTTTTTATTTTGTTTTTTGTATATCTCGTTATTGATTGTTAAAGGGTTATAGGAAGAAACCCTAACTTATGAATCCAGGTTTTTATAGTATTTGTTAGATTGAAACTTTAATTTTCTGTTGTAAATACTTAAAAAACATTATGTTTTTCGTGATACTTTGATCCAGCATTTGCATGTGTTTTTGTTAGTAAGGTAACTCACACATAAAATAGTATTTACCTTTAATGATTAGTATGTTTTAAAATTGGTAAGTTTGTTAAGATTAGATTATTCAAAAGATTAAGCCAAAGATGTTTTTATTATATCTTTTATGATTAGTATGTTTTAAGATAAAAGACATAAACAATGCTATGTTTAGTTGTGTTTTGATAAGTTATTGTCAAGTTTAGATTATTTGCAATAATGGATTTGTTGATGTGTTGCTTAGGTAGGGTTTGATTGACTTGCAAAATTAAGCCTAAGAAGGTTTTGTTATATGTTTTGATAATTCTTATGTTTTAAAAGAAAAGAGAAAATCAATCCTATGCATAGTTGTGTTTTGATAAGTTATGTTAGAAGAAACAATAATTTATTGATAAGACTTTATTCAAAGAAATTTCTTTTGATTGATTTTTATTGTAAAGTATGGTGTGTTGACCTGAAGTAAACTTAGCGGTTGTTTATTTCGGCATATGAAACATAAACCCATTTGGGTTTATATTTCATAAGCCCTAATTTTTCAGCTTATTTTGAGACTTGTGAGCTTATATAAGTATATTATGATATGATAAATTTATATAAGCCCATAAGTCTCAAAATAAGCCAAAAATTGAGGCTTACAAAATATAAGCCGAAAATCAAAATTGATTTCGGCTTATATTTCATAATCCCCACTTTCTGGCTTATTTTGAGCCTTGAGAGCTTATATAAGTTTATTATAGTTTATTATGATATAATAAAGTTATATAAGCCCCCAAGTCTCAAAATAAGCCATATCTACATAATGTTATTAAAATGTTATTTAAATTAACATATCTACGAAAAAGACGTTAAATGCCCATCTAAAAAAGAATGCTGAAATTTGAGAATTGAGAGTGTCTACTTTGGTCATTTTACAAAAAAAAAAATTGAATTTAAATGTATTTAAGGTATCTACTAATTAGTCAAAGCTTGCATCACAATTAACATATCTACAGATTGTTCTATGACTCGCGAAATTCACGAGATTAAATGGAAAACTATGAAATGGAGACGGACATGTAACATAATGATTTATTAGGAAGAATATCTATGTAAACAATATGTTAGATCAAGACGGTACAATAGTGTAAGCATTAGATGGTGAATAGGTGTAAGAAATGAACACTTTTTTACAAGTGTTGACAAAAAAGTGCAAAAAAGTATAAAAAACTTAAGTGATTTTTTATACAATAATGTATGTGAGGTGATATCATGAATCATCTCAAAGAACAAAAAAGCACATTCTAGCCATCCATTTTTTAACAAATAAAAAAACAATTAAAAACTCCACTTTTCACCTTTTTTTTTAAAATAAAATATCTTGGAAACGGTAAATCGTTAAATGACAAAAAATACACCATCACGACGAGAATTAAATCATCGTTCTATAGAGGGGCACTTTTATATACTATCGACGAACATTTTTTCGAATTTTTTTTTCAGTCACGTCTGAAAAAATCACATGTGATTTGTAGCACAATCACATGTGATTTCATAAAATCACATGTGTACAAATCACATGTGATTTTTCAGACGTAACTAAAAAAGTTCGTCGAAAGTATATAAAAGTGTCCGTCTATAGAAAGATAATTTAATTGTCTTCGCGATGGTATAATTAAATTTACGTCAAACGAAAAAGAATGCACCATCGCGACGAGTATTTTTTATCTTTCTTTAAGGGGCACTTCTATATAATTTCGACGAACTTTTTTTCCGATTTTTTTTTCAGTCACGTCTGAAAAAATGATTTTTTCAGACGTGGCTGAAAAAAATAATCGAAAAAAAAAGTTCGTCGAAAGTATATAGAAGTGCCCCTCTATAGAAAGATGATTTAATTCGCGCCGCGATGGTATATTTCGTTTTGCGTAACGATTAACGGTTTGTGAGATATTTAATTTTAAAAAAATAGGATGAAAGTGGGTTTTTTAATTAAATTAAAATAGGAATTAATTTAAACCATTAGATGAAAATAAAATGGATGGTTTAGATGAAGTGGATTGTTCTTTAATTAGATAGTATTCTACATAGAACTTTTTTCTCTAATGTATGTATATAGCGACGAAAATTAAATAAGAATCACTAACAATGTTGTGAGCATATCCAAAAAAGGCAACCTCGAAATCTGATAATAAACCAAAAATAAACATAATCAATTCACCTCCATCTTGTTTCATCAAGAATAAGAATGATTAAAAAATCTCCATACAAAACTACACAAACCAAACTAATTCATACATTATCAAAAGATATATTTTTTTAGGAAACACAAATTTAATATGTACGAACACTTTAGAATCTAAAAAAAACCTCTCATGAATCATATAAGAAGAAACCAAATGAACTATTAAACATGCGTGTTTTTCCTATTATATAGTATAATCCATAATAACTACTATTAAACATGCATGTTCTTCCTAATATATAACTTTTATCATAGAAATATTTATCTTAAGAAATACTATTAAACATGCACCACAACGATATGTATGAATGGAGTTGGATACAATTGTCAATTTCAATCAAAACCGAAAAAATAAACCCGCCATTTTATCATAAGATTAGTGGGTGCCTTATAAAAGATAGATTCATGGCAAGACACGACACAAAATGTATCACTTCATGACCAATACTATTTGGGATGCATATTTCTTATCCTGTACGGGTCTTTGTTATCAAGCTCATCTACTATTGTATTGCAATCTGTTATTATTTTATGGGCTTCGGGACTGAAACAGGTCAGCGACACTGTTGCTGACTCATCATTGATGATTTCTTTGAAACAGTAGCTGTAAGTAATGGAAATAAGCGTTTGTGTTATTTATCAAGATACCAGCCGTGGGAGTTTGAAAAAAAAGAAACCACGCCTACATTAGGGGATTATATTATTATTACCTGTAGTTGGGAATAGGTTTTGGCCCGTGGTCTCTGCACTGTGGAACTGAAGATTCTTCAGTCACTTTCCGGCTGCAAGTTGAGCAGCTTTTATAGTAGCAGGGATTTGTGGCATTGATTTTGAATATGGTGGCTTAAGTCGTAAACCTCACACGCTAAATAGTATAGTTTATGATCAGAAATACTATTTTGCAAAAGTAAATAACCATAGAAGTTTGTTGCATAGCTAATAATTTTGAGGATTTACTTTTAGCAGTATGGCCGATGGAAAGCGGTTGCTCATTTTTTCTTGTTCTTCGTTCTCATACCTATGCCTTTGAATGTCCAGTATTGGTGCCAAATTGATGATTCCTCTGAACCTGCACAACAGTATATTGCCCTTGAATCTATGTATTTTGTTGCTGGAGATGGTATAAGGAAAAGTTTTTTTTGGGCGCACACGTCAACTATCTGATGAGCTTAAGGTATATCTGGGTTTAGATAGTAATGAGTCGCCGGGGTGCCAAAAAGATGTAGTCTTCATGTGATAGAGATTACTGATTAGAAAGTTGTTTGCGCATTTGATCTTCGGGGTATGAGTTTTAGCAATTATAGTTACCTCCATATCTCCTTACACGGCAAGAACTACTATGGTCACCGGCTTTTCCATTGCTTCATATGCTTCCATGTCAAACTCAGTAGCCATTTCATTCCATATAGTGCATCCTATTCTGTTACCGCTGTCAAAGACATTGACATACATTTTAATATATATTATATATGTTGGGATTATAGGGTAAGGATTTGGAGCTACTCTAAATTATGGACATCGATGACTCTTTTTATGGTTATGCGCTTAGTTGCGTCTCCTGTCACGATTGTATCACTTATTATTTGGATAGTTCCAACATAATCTGTTAAGACAATGCAGAGCTATGTTGAGATGTGTGTTTCATATAAGAGGTGAAGGAGTTTAAGATACCTGTGAGAATGGCAGTGCTGACATCGGCTCTAGGTTCTAACATCGTTTTTACCGCAATTAGAATTGTGTTTGACGCTGATACAGTCGCAAGCCTGGAAGATGGTCAAAATTTTGATATAAGTAACTTATTATTTTGCGAAAGGTGGTAAAAACAAAGCAATGAATATATTATCGAAGTAAAGGTACAACTTACTTTGAATTATCTAATATTATAGTCATGGGATTAATGTAATAACATAATTTTGTGATTATATATAATACATTAGCGACTGACAAAGAAATGCAAAAAAAAATATTTTGATGGACACATTATCCAACCCATCAATTTTGCAACCTCAATAAAAATTTATAAAATAAATTTGAGAAAGTTGGGAATTCTTTGATAATGCAAATAGAGGATCTCTAACCTTCGTATTATAGAGTTGTTTGAGCCACTTCAAAGTGTGAAATGGAGATATTTTGTTCATCTCTTTATCTCTGAACTACAGTCTGCTAAACTGTGAAAATTGATCCCCATTCACATTCCATTATAACCTTGAAAGTCCAACGCGCGTTAAAGCGCTTTAATTGGAAGACACACTCATCAAACCTCTAAAAACGCGTCATAATTATGTATCTTTTCCTTTAGCTGTACTGACTTCAACCGCAAATAGCTGCAAAAATTACCGGATTAATGGTTGACCATAGTGATGATATTTTACCATAATTCCAACAAAATTATAGAAATCAGGTTAGCGGTGCAATGCAAAGCATTGAATTAAGTTCCTTCATATGAATAGGAATGACCTCCAAACCAACTTTGCATTACTATAGTTACTATACTTACATATCAACAAATGACATTTTCACAATGATATCTGCCATTGGGATGTTTTTGATATGTTTTTGACATTTTCACAACGATATCTAACACATTTTCACACTAAAATCACAAATCTTGTGAATGTTGACCCATTTTACCCATTTAAGCTAATCTTAGAGATAACACACAACTGAATCGACACACTCACTGCCCAAAACAAACCATATAAATTAAAGAAAGTGTATAATGGAGACAACCTTATTAAGTGTGGGAGAAAGTTTGTGACGGTTTATAGGGTCACTCAATTTCGATTTAAAATCCTGAGTGAAACAGCCATAATTCTAGAGGCAAACTCTCACTTGAGCAATCGCCTCCATTCTTATCTAACTAAAACTATTATATTAATCATGTTATTAGTTTCTCTGACCATTGAGGAGTTAAAAAACTCTAAGATATATTATAAATGAGTTGACACTACCAGAATACACAACACCAACGTTAAAATAGTTCACGGGTCATAGAAACTATTAATCCTGATTCTTCATTCACGTGGACCTATGACCATGGACGCGCAACCTTGACCACCAATAACAGAGGAAATAAAAATTGTAGTGACAAAAGTTTAAATAAAAACTTAAAAGAAATTACCTGAAAACATGGAATGGGTATTGCCATGTAACCATGACTCACAATTCAAAACTGGGAAAAGCTTATTCTAAATTTCCTGCAATATCAAATGGTATAATATCTAAACTTCATGTATGACTTGTTGTAGATAGATGACATTTAAAAATAATAATAATAAAAAAAGTTTGGCGTGGGCTGTTAGCCACGGCGCGAGAACCTTTGGCGCGAGCCACGGAGTGGTGCGCCGTGGGCTTTTCTCGCGCCAAGGCTTGGCGCCAAGCGATGGCACCACCACTCCCTCCGCTCTTATAAATAACCCTCACTTTTTTATTAACACGAAAGTTTGTAGAATTATTTTTATCAAAAGTCGATACTCCTTCAATGTTAGACTCGAAAATATAAGAGTTAACCTCCCAATTGCCCAACATGAGTGTTGGATACTTGGATTTTACAGTTAAGTTTTCTAATGATTATTTGCAACATCCAATATGAATAAAAAATATGAATAAAAAGATGATCCGTATTATATAAAATAAAATGAAAACATAAAACACACAGTTATTCAAAGCTTTAAAGTGGAGTATCTGTTAAGATACCGATGATGTCTCATGAATATGTTTTCGGTTTACAGAAGTTGTATTGTTAATCATACTACTATCATTTTTGGAATGAAAATTATGGCATGTTTGAATAGAGTTGAGATTAATGTAGACACAAAATTATTTAAAAACTCAATAAATTAATCATAGTCACTAATTTTTTCATCAAAATAAAAAATCACTTTTCACATTTTTTTTTAAAATAGAATATCTTACAAACGATAAATCTTCAAACGACAAAAAATACACCATCGTAACGAGTATTTTTTTTATCTTTCAGTAGATGCGCACTTCTATATACTTTCTACGCTTTTTTTTGAATTTTTTAGTTACGTCTGAAAAAATCACATGCGATTTGTATCATAAATCACATGTGATTTCATAAAATCAAATTTGATTTCATAAAATCACATTTGATTTTTCTATAAAAAAAATTGAAAAAAAAAATCATCGAAAGTTTATAGAAATGCCCCTTTATAGAAAGATGATTTAATTATCGTCGTGATAGTATTGTTTGTTTTGCGTAATGATTAATGGTTTGTAAAGTATTTTATTTTTAAAAATAAGTGAAAAGTAGGTGTTTAATTTGATAAAAAAAATGAATGACAAAAATTGATTAATCGAGTCTTTAATAAATTATGGATTTAAATTGAATTTTCCTCCGTTTGAATAATTGAATCATGGGTCATAATTTATGTCCTCAACCACTCCTTTATAATTACGAATAGATAAATAATCTATCATGTGTGATATTTTGTCCCATGTCAATTGTAAATTCAGTTGAGCTGCTTGTGCTATGAAATTTTAGTCATGTGCTGCTTTATGTTATGATATCAATTTCCATTATCATCACATGTTTGATAGTAATTCGTTAGTTCTCTCGACACATTGTTTTATTTATGGAGAAAGCCAGATTACCTTCGAATATAGTGGAGTACTTAGTTACCCAAACTTTTAATCTACCATATTAACATATCTTAAAGCATTTAATAACTTGAATGAAGTTGGCGTAAAACATGTTGAGGTAGCTATTATTCAACTACTCAAAACACATTTGAAAGATGCTACATTTTTCTGAGACTTGAATATATAGAAAGGTTAAATGAGCATTGTTTAGATAAATGAAAAAAAGAAGACATTCTTGCAAGTAATTTTCGATACATAGAATGGGTCTGGCCCATACATGCTCGTCATACTTGTTAAAATATGTAATGCAAAGTCTCATTACTAAGCCCATGACTTCAGCATTCGCTACTCGCTACTTCGCTAGTCAAGAAGTACTCAAGGAAACTTGCCTAGTTAAAAAAGAAAAGTACTCAAGTAGGGATAGAGGTCTAAGTAGTTATACTAAAAAAGTTATAAAAAAAATTGATATAGCATATAGATCAGCAAACACGATATGAGTTTCGTACATCAACTAATAAAAAAATAAATTATGTGCATCAACTAGTAAAATAGAAAAACTTGCAAACGATGGCATTACTTAAGAGTTAAGACCTATAAATAGTTTACGAAAACATTTGTAAGACACAACCATTTCCTATTTCTCCCGCCTCAACTGTATACATAGATCTAATATTATTATATTTTAATTTAATATAATATAATAATCTATCTCGGATGGCGAGGAATGGAGTCAGAGACGAGATTACACAACTAACACTTTTAGAATATCAAGCTGAATATGGAGTACCGTTTACACTTATTCATTGATGGGCTGAATTAAGAGATTGGGTAGAAATAGATGAAGGTGGAATTTCCAAACTTTGAAGCAAAGAAAAGGGACAAGAACAAGAGATACAAGTCTTCGGGTTCTAATTCGCTCAACACGACGCACTTAGGGGAGGGTAGTTTTAATTTCAATATGCAGGCTGGAGACGACGAGGAAGAAGATGTGTGGGAAGTTCAACGTCCAATGGGCGGGACAACGCAAAGAAAAAACGAGCGGCATCATCGGCATCTTCAAAATCTGACAATGAGGAAATGTTAGCTAGGTTGATGGTCAACGAATAAGCAAGTCTCAACGGGCCGTACAAAGCCAGATAGTCATCAAACGTGAAAGCGTTTTTGAAGATCATAAAGAATGAGCTGAAACTAAAGCAACAAGATTTGAGATCCGAGAAATGAAACAACGTCATCAAGACGAAATATTCTATCTGCAACATACTAATCATTTGACTGGATTACTACTTGATCAGGCCTTAGAGATGAAGCGGGTTATCAAGGAGAAGTGAAATTTATTATTTTAGTTTACGTTTTTAATTATCATGTTTACGTTTTAAATTCGTACGTTTATGTTTTTATTAATATATGTAACATTTTTAATTTTATGAATTAAAGTTTTAATTTTTAGTAAATAAAAAAGTGGGTTGAAAGGTAGGGTTGTGTGATCGTTGAGGGTGAAAAGTAAAAGAGAGTAATGAGAGAAAAATGTAGAGAGAAATCTAAGATGACCCTGAAGAGTGAAGAAGTGTAACTATTGTGGGTGTATATAGATGTCTAGAAAACTACTACTACTCTCTTTGTCTCAAAATAATAATAGTTCTTTATTGACTTTTTTAAGTATTTTTTTTAACTTTAACTTTAAATATTTTTTGTTTGTATTATATAACACTTGAATAAATCTCATCCCCTAACGAGTAAAGTGCTTACGCCTCTTTAGAGAGAGGGACACGCTACTAATACAAACAAAGTTCAAAATAAAAACACTTAAAAAGTTAAGGGGGAGTATTATTTTGGGACTCGCGGAGTAGTAATTACGTTAACGTCCTGCTCATGTCCCATCAATGTATTCATCATTTTTTCATGGTTTCAAAGTATTAATTAATAATCTTATTGCGTGCACTTTTTTTTCTCTCTCAAGGGTTTGTGCAACTTGTTTTTTTTTAACGGCAGATTTATATTAAAAAAATCAAACTAGCAAGATGCTAGAATTACAACATAATAAGGTTCGGATTTTTAAGTCAATCGTTCCAACCAAAGGATGTTTTACTTCTATAGTGGCACCAATAAAAAGATTTACTTAAAATATCATCAAATAATAACGCCTTCTTCGGCACCTTAGCGTCGAAAATAGTCCTGTTACGAAATGACCATAAGATCCACCATGTTACGTAAAAAACACCTTCAAGCATTTTCTTGTTCTTAAGGGGAAGACGAACATTATCGAACCAAAACGTCCAATCATCATAAGAATCCAACTCCACAACGGGAATACTCCACCAGCGTAAAATAAGATTCACCACCATCCTCGCTAACGAACATGAGAAAAAAAGATGACTCGACGTCTCCACACCCTTATCACAGTTTACGCATAAAATAGAGTCGATACAAATGCCGCGACATGAGATATTAAATCTGGTAGGCAAGGAGTTAGTCATGATCTTCCAGGATAAAATATTAACTTTGATTGGGACAATAAGAAAAGATTTTTATTCCAAAGTATATTGAAATTTTCAATAAGTATTTTGGATTATGTATATCAGTACAAGAGTCGTCGCTAAAACCTCAGAACTGGTCGCAATTTTTTTTTTTTTTTGAAATTTAGGCAAAGGTCATTTGAAGTAAAAATAAAGTATATCGAAGTAATATTGGTCAGTGCTATAAGTATATC
>BQNB010054997.1:0-39299 GCA_026074375.1 Tanacetum coccineum
TTATTTTATTACAAAATACCTTTGATTGTCAATAAGACGAGGTTAAGAACAAAGCAAAGCATGATTACAAATGATTCAAACACATAAAAATAAACAATAAAGAGTTAAAACAAAAGATACTTCTAAATGCGGGAAAATAAATATTGGGTTGCCTCCCAAAAAGCGTTTGTTTTTGTTCAAGTCACGAGCCTGACTCTACCCTTATTTAACAGACAAAGGAGAGGGTTGCCCTACACTTAAGGTCAAGTACGGGTGATAGTAACGATACACACCATTGTGGTGAGAATGAGCCATATGTTGAAAAAGTGGTTGTTGAATTATATGCTCCAAATGGTGTGTTTCTTTAATCCTACCCTTTTCTATCACTTTTGGTTTCATGGGTAAATTAAGTCCTCTTAATAAATTATTCTCTATCACCTCCCAATTCGAAAGATCAACGCCTAGGGAGCCACTTTGTCCTAATAAACCTGGTTTTAATCCATAATGTCTCTTAGGGTCATCTACACATGGGTGCTAATAGCAATATTTATCCTTAGGGTGGAAAGACATCACATGAGGTGAAGGCGGTGTATGAATGGTCAAATTTTCTACTACCTTCATCCTAAAACTATCCGAAATATGTGGTTTGATGGTTGGTTTGGGGCCCCTTTTTTCTCTTAGACTTACATCTAAGGATGGATAATTACGTAAGGGTTGTGGTTGAGGCTCCGGTTCATCAAAAATAGAAACTTCCTTATAACTAATAGGAATACTATGATTATTCAAACCTACATCCTCTAGTTTTATTTGGTCCAAAGGTTCTACCTCAATCGGGGTTTTTAAAGTCTCTTTTACTTCTTCAAGGTAAGTCACGGGCAGTGTGTATTCCTCAAATGATGGGAGGACTTGTGAGGTACTTTGTGGGCTTGGATTATCCACCTTATCCCATGCTATGCACCTAGGAATCTCAAACCAAACCTTTTCATTGCCCAACAATTCATTTTCTTGATCCTTTAAACTTTCTAATTCTTGCTCAATAATAGCTTTAAAAGGTTTGTCCTACTCTTTTTGTCCCTGTGCAAACTTCCTTATGGTTTTTCATGCTTCTCCAGCACTTAATTCCCTAAGGTCCCCATCTGCAGCAAAACTTAAGGTCCATTTGGGTGTAGTGGTTGACATTATTATAAAGGATTTGAATCCGGGTTCATAAATCGAGGCCATGATGAGAGACTCTTTGGATTAAGTTTTTGAAATGAGTCCACACATCGCAGAGAGATTCATCTTGATGTTGGTGGAACATCAAAACATCATTTTGGAAGGTTTCAGCCAAACATTTTAATCTATTTACACTAGAATAAGTATACCTATTCATTTTAAATGACAACTTTATTTACAATATAAACAAGAGGGTTTTTACGAACAAAAGGAACAAAGAAAAGATAAACTACGAGGAAGTTAATTGACATGAAATTAAAATTTCACTTGATAGGAATCAAGCGAGTAGACCTAAGCTAAATTAAATTCGAAACCTAACTATTCCCCACGCAGCGGCGCCAAAAACTTGATGTGGGTGTTGCGCCTCACAAAGAGTTTTACAACTCCCTAAGCAGAGTACCTAACCGTTGTAGTGTAGTAAGGGAAGACTCGGGGGTTGTTATCGTTCTCTAGAGGAATAGGTTGGGAAGGCTCGAACAAAATATAACAGAGGTCTAAGGGTTGAGAGAAGATTATTTTTTGTATTTTAATATTTTTATAGGATTAGGTATTCTGGTTTTGAGAGGTTTGGTTTGGTTTTAGCTAACTAAACTAATAATAAATCTAAACTACTTTGGTGATAGCTATATGATAAACGAACGTATTTACTTAATCATGCACTACTTTCTAGTTTGCTTTTCCTAATCATGTTGCTTTGTCAAACTTGTGATGATCTGTGTAAGTATTTCCTAAGTCATGAACGAATTACACGAACCCGCCGTCTACGTAATATTCCGTTAAGGCAACGCACAAGTAAGGTAGTATAAAGACTATTACAAGGCCCCTAAGAGTACATTACATGCATTGAAACACTTAAGAGGGATCAACCATATTAGGGGTAATGTAGTATGAAAACTGTTACTGATTGTATCCTTTCTACGCACTCGCGTTTCCCTAGACGTCTATGCCAATTTAATATCTTATGGCTAGTTTTCTAAAGCCTAACGTCCACATCCATCACAAGAAGCAACATTAAAAGGATCTACAAACTAAGTTTCATGCAATCATATGTAAATACTAAAGGATCTAGCCTAGCATGTTAAAAGGAAGTGAAGAGCAAGAATCAATCACACAACACATAGACATATTGAATGATAAAAGATAGGAGATCTCACTTGATTAAAACATGTAATTAAGGCTGATACAAGGGGGTTTATACACCCTAAAAATGGCCTAAATAGCAGCTATAATCGTCTTCTAAAAGTAGGGTTCGGTTCCCAAAAGTTACACACTAAACCCCTAAAAACGAGTCTGTATATATAGGAAATAGGCCGCGACGGCGTCACAGGTTTTGACCCCGTCGCTTCGTCGAATCTTATAGGGTTTCTTTTGAGGCGGTTACGTTCTGACGCCGTCATAAGTTTTCTGACGCCGTCCCTTGTATGATCTGATCGGTGTCGCTAAGAAATTGCGACGTCGTCTCCAGGCTCTATGAGCAATTCTTAAAACCACTTCGGTGTAGAGTTGTAATATTCTCCGTTTCTTCTCCAAATGAGCCCAAGTCACGTGTATATCCTCCAAAAGCCTTCCAAGTGCTGAAAACACAAAAAGGAACAATTAAGTACATAACTTGGGCATATTTGCACGATTTAGGGGGTTAAATGACCCAAAAAAGTGTATAAAATGACACCTCATCAATCACTGTCACTGGCTAACGAACGACAAAAGTGTTTAATCCCCAATAGCTGATCGAAAACAACGTCGTTTCGATTTGGACCCGAAAAACGTAGTAGGTCCAAATGTAAAGATATGGTCAATTGTACCGTCCCTTTGTAATTCATTCTCTTCAGTCACCCTCAAAATCAAAGAATACCTAAATTTTAGGCTTTGAAATTTACGGGTTTTTTGAGGCTTAGATATGTTGGGAAGCGAAAAAAGCGGATACATCCGTCATGGCTGCATGCCTAATGGTTTGCCTCGCCAAGACCCAATGATCACAACTTTAATCTATCTGTATAGATTTATCACAGCCTCTTATAATGAGCATGATTATCATTCTCATGTCTTAAAAACTAATCATGAAACCGGGACAACCAAAACATGCCACTCTTTACCAAAAGTTGTGGCAGCGCTTTTGCCAGCCAAAAGGATGTGTCTTTTGCGTGCCTGCAAAAAAAGAAAGAATAAAACGTCAGTTTGTTGCACTACTTATATTTATCACAAAATCCAACAAAAGCGTGGTACGTCTTACCAAAAGTCGTGCCAACGCCTTCCCCTTTATATGCCATTAAGTCATTAACCATAGTTACCATTTATGTTATGTAATGCTGTTAGAGGCGGCAACAAAAACAGGTTGGGTAGTGATTCATACTTAAACTTACCAAGTTAACTACATACAAAAATCCATCTTTGATTATGCTTTTTAAACTAAACATACACTTATCCTATAAAACCCGAAACACTTTTATAGAAGTTTACTTTTTACCAAAGCACAAATAAGTCCCAAACATAAAAAACAACGATAACAAAAATAAGCATCCATGAGTATTGAATGATTTGTTAAGGAAGTATGGTAGCTGAATGATTTGTTAATGACGTATAGTAACTGAATGAGCATATTCGTTAAATAGAAAGACCCAACATTACAGATAACAACATTCTTGCAACACCACACCAATTATAATTCATGAAATTAACACAAATAGAATTGTGGTTAACACCATAAGCCATCAAAATTAAAAACCCACATCACGAATCACAGTTGACAAAAACAAAAACCTAAACCATAGAGTATGGAATTTAGGTATTCTTTGATCTTGAGGGTGACTGAAAGAATGGATTGAGGTGGGAAGATCTAGAAAGCTCTGCAAGTGTAAAGGGACGGTGCAATTTTTTTTATAAATATTTTGTTATTGGGCCGCTGCGTTTTTCATTTACAAATCGTTTTTATATAAAACAAGATGCTGATATACGAGTAATATGTTCTGATTTAACTTTAGAAGTAAAGCTTTCAAACGAAAATGGTGTTTTCCCAAAGTGACGTTTTCACTAGGAAATTTATCATCGGTATAAGCCTACTTAGTGCAGGCTCCAGGGGCGGAAGCACTTTGTAAGTAGGGGGGCGGTGCCCTCCATAATTCGCCAAAAAACATCGATTTTTAGTGTAAAATTGACCTTTTTTTTAAAGTGCACCCCACCACAAAATCAAATTGCCTCCCATGTTAAAGCAAAATAGTGTAAAAACCTTATATCTCCGTCTTCATCTTTGTGTGCAAAACGACTTTTGTCAAGAATTTTTTTTTCCCCCCGTCCTCTAACTTCCTGGTTCCGCCACTGGCAGGCTCCAGCGATGATGTGAACTAAAGGTTATCTAGAGTTCGCGCAACCATGTATTGCATTGTATGGGAAATTATAGAAATTTACTAAAGAAGATGTAGCCATGTAGGTCTTCGATTACTACCACTATAGTAAGCACAATGTACAAAAATTTTAAGAATTTTGTGAGGAATTTGCACTTACACACCATTATGAACACCAAAATAAGATAAACGTATTGTTATGAACAAATGAATAGAAATTCTCCAATTCTTTCTATCACTAATTCATTGTTCATATCACACATTTGCCGATCCTCATTGAAAACTATTCTAAATTCCTAGCTTTCCTCGTTGATTGGAGGATTGATTACCCACCGAGCTTAACGTTGTCTTAATCGAATCTGGATCATATCAAAAAATCTATCATGTATCTGTTAGAGAATGAAAACCCCGTATATATAACTTTATTATTCACCATTATTTATAATGGTGAAACCCTAAATATCCTAAACCCACAGGACTTGAGTTTAATTATCCACTAATAGTATCTAGGTTAAACTGTAAGTTTTTGTTTTGTTTTTTTAAAGTAATTACCAATGTTAGAGATACAAACAGGGGCGGGCCTAGGGGGTTCCTGGGGGTTGTCGCGTAATGTAATTTTTTGTTAAAGTTCTTGATTTTAACAAGTCTCTTAAATTTTTTAAATTGACAACAAAAAATTATTGTCGAAAATATCACATTTCATATTTTCGCTTTAGTCCAGAAAAAGCCATGAGACGATTCCAAGGGCAGACCTAGGGGGTTCCTGGGGGTTCCTTGGGGGTTCATGGGAACCTAAAGGATGTTTATCGCGTAATGTAATTTTTTTGTAAAAGTTCTTGATTTTTTCAAAATGAAGCCGGTCTCAAAATTTTGTGTCACGTGAATATTATTTAATCCCAAATTTTTGGTATTCGGATATATAAAACTTTTATCCAGAATTTCGGATATATGAATTGAAAAAACTTAGCTAAAATAATAGGTCTAACATAAAACCGTCATCGCAAATTTCGGATATCTATATTTGTGATATAACTAGTTATTAACAAGTCTCTTAAATTATTTAAATTGACAACAAAAATTTATTGTCGAAAATGTATCAATTCATATTTACGCTTTAGTCCACAAAAAACCATCAGACGATTTTGATACCATCATAATCGTATTTACATTTTTGACAAATCTTTATATATTAAATAACTATCTAAATTCATGCGATAACTGTTTGTGAAAGATATTTCAAGCTTGTCGAAAATATAGCCCTACAATAAAAAAATTGAAAACCTAAAAGCAAAAAACCAAAAACCGAAAAGACCAAACATAACTTTTTTGGTTCAGGGGTTGGTTTTAGTCATCTTTGATCAAAACCCTTTATACTCATTAAAAAATTTATATGCACCCCATGACTTTATGTTCCGAGTCCGCCCCTAAATACAAATGAGGTGTCTCGTCATTTTGCTAGTATCTAATGGAATGGCCAAATAAGAAAACGATTAACTTGTTACGATTCTGACTCTATGCGTATGTCTCGTTTGTGTTTCTCAATTTTAAAATCAAAATTACAAAACTTTTTGAAATGACCAATTGACATATATCGTGTCTTTAAAATATCTCATTCTTTTATTATACACATCTATCTATGAATATGTCTATCTAACCTAAGAGTTCTGGGAACGGTCGTGACGTTGGGCTCGTGCCGTTTTCAAAAATTCTCAAAAAGTGGTGCCACGTCAGCAAAATGAAAAACGGCACCAGAAACTGAACGGCACCACATTTGCTGGGGCATCCGTTGGCACCACATTTTCTGGTGCCGTTGGCCAATTTTTTTTTTATCAAACACTTCGCAAACACAAACACACACCCTAAACTCACACTCAAACACAAAAACACACACTCACACACACATAAACACAAAAAAAGAAAGAAAAAATTAAAAATAGAATGGCGTGGGCTGGTAATACCAGACCGAACGGCGCGAGCACCAGAGTCGTGCGCCGTTCTTTGACACAACCCTTTCACGCAACCGTTCCTCAAGCTCTAAAACATACATTAAGAACGTTTTAAACATCTCAAGGAAAAGACACTGAACTTGCAAAACATTGAACAAACTTATTAAAAACATTAAATGTATGCGAATAGAATTTTTTTTATCTATAATAATACTTTATAAAGTAGTTAGGACATCTAAAATTACAAGTCTTTAAATTTTTAAGAAATCAAAACATTTTTTGTTATAAAAGGATTTCAAAACTTGATAAATACTTGTAACCTCAAAAGTTGTAACCGTCGTATTAATGATCAAATAAGTGATTTAATGGGAAATAAATGAGTAACCACCATATCAATACTTGTAACATACAAAACTTAAAAAAATTATTAATATACATTAAAATGTCGGTTATGAAATCTTGATATAAAAAGAAAGCATTGTTTATGAAATAATCAAAAAGCTACAACACAAACTAATCATACTTCACACACAATAGATTCAACCATCAAAGGTTCTTCAGGTCCTTGAACCTCGTCTAGCCTCTCGCCGAAAGATTTAATTATACGGGAACTCGTCGCCGCAACGCGTGGGTACCAGTCTATTTTAACTTATGTCTTCATTTCTTTCGATTGGATCTTATGTTTATTTGGATATGAAATACTTTGCATTGTTATTGCTTAAAGTTATTTTAATTTACATTATCATTCTTTTGTACAATTGTTTTTAGAAAAATATTTAACCTAATAACATTTTGCTCGCCGCAAAATATAGTTACAGTGTACCCGCCGTCGTTGCAGCGACGGGTACCTGTGTGATTATATTTTTGAAGTCTTGAATTTTTTAAGAGACCAAAACATTTCTTGTTTCGGAAAGATATAAAGTCATTTGTCAATATTCACCATACACATTTTTAAATTCACACCATATTTATTGTTGTTAGCCTTAATTTATTAAGTCGAACAAGGAAGCTCGGTCACTCTACGATGGAGCTTCGGTCTTTAATTAGTTAATGTTGTAATAGAATAATATCGGGAATCGGGCTCGATAGTTAATCTAATATTGTAATGTTTCGGGTTTAATCCCAAGCAAAACCCGAGCCCGAGTCCTAGTTAAATATCCCTCGCGTCACATTAAATGTGTAGGGGTATATATATATATAGATATTTTCCCATATGAAAATATCTATCTCACAAATCTGTCTGAGATAATCTCTCACAAATATCTTTTTTTCTAATATATCTTTTTTTCTCTCATCTCTCTCTCTTCTCTCTCTCTCTCTAAACCTTTATCTCTTTTCTTATTTCTAGTTCTTGATTCGTGTTGTGAATTGAAGTGAAGTGTTAATCGGGTTCCTACAATTGGTATCAATCGCCTCGGGTGGGTTTAGTGATTTGTTGTGGTAATGTTTTTTTTAAGCTTATTCGGCTAATTTGTTTTGTTTTTATTTCGTGATATTATTTTCTCGCTATAAGGGTGCGTTTGTTATTGTTTGAAAAAAAAACCTTTTGTTGTGATATGGGTCACCTATCAAAAAAGATGTTACCTTTTAATAAGATCGCTCAAATTTGAACCTTATGTTATTTAGATGTGAAATAGTTGCATCAGTATGGTTTATAGTTATTTTAATTAAAATTTGTCATTATTTCGTAAAGTTATTGTTAGAAAAAACATATAAATAAACAACGTTTACTCGCCACAATATTTGGTTACCGGGTACCCGCCGCCGCATTGCGCGGGTACCCGTCTAGTATAGTTGAAAAGGAGTAGTTCTAATTGAGTGTCCGTTATTGTTCACTATGCTAACAATAGATGTAAATTCACTCTGTTCCACTAAATCAACTATCATGTTATTGATTTCGGTAAAAGTTTTTGATCTTTTGAGCAAGTAATTTATGAGTTTTGAGCCCATTGTCAAACAAACCTAAAACGAGTAGAGTTTTCTTTGAGTAAGTTGGCGTAGTTACTTGAAAATTGTTTTAAAAAAAGTGATTTTAACTTAAAGACATCTCACATTTTCAGTTACGATAATCATAAACCTTTTTTCACGTAACCATATTATATGTAGATATTTTACATGCACCTAATAACTACACAACATGGATCACAATTTTAAGTCCGTATGTTGTCGAGAACCTGGGGAAGACCTAGAGTTCTCGGGATTCATGGGAACTCGATAAATGTTTGTTGTTTAATGTAAATTTTCGTTAAAAATCTTGATTTCATTAAAATAAACACGGTCTCAAAATTTTGTATCAAGCAAATACGTATCATTTTCAACTAGTCCACTAATCTGTCAAAATAAATAATGTCTTCCTATAGTTTTAATGAAATCGGAATGTTTAGTTCATTTCCTTTCCTTTAAGGCTGGATGGAGTGGTGAGGCAAAACTCACCTAACACGTCAGCGCCACATCAGCTTTCTCTCTCCAAATAAAACTCACCTTACAAACAACTCCACTTTTTCAACCGAATAAGATACTCACATTACCACTAAAACCACATTTCATAAAACCACTTTATTATAAAAATACCCACTAAATATCCGACGCACACTCACAACCAATTAAAATACACTTAATAAAAAAGGGGCCCACAAATAAAACTCACCGTGAGGTGAGAAACTCACCAAAAGGTGGGTTTTTTCGGTGTTAACTCACCAAGCAAATCCAATGTGGCAAGGTGAGTTTGGAGGGTGGCATGGCAACTCGCGCGTGAGTTGGAAACTCACCTAGGTGAGTTTGCCAAACCCACCTCCACTCCGTCCAGCCTAAACTCGTAAAAAAAAGTGCATATGAAAACTTGAAGCCTTGATCCACCCTTTTGAGAAGTTCCACGGGGAGTCCAGAATAAAGCCAAAGCCTGAACTGAATTGGTTTTAAAACTAATTCAATTGATTTTAAACCAAGGTTATAAATAGCGTGAGGCGTGGCGTGGCGTGGCGGTATTACAAAGCCTCACGTTTGAGGAGCCATGACGAGTTATGCATTTTTTAAGGCGTGACTTAAAGTGGCACAAAATATAAAAATATTATAAATTTATATCATATTTCAAATATATTGAGTTTACAAAAAGTGTCATACATAAGGAATAAAGTAAAGAAGCTATCTTTGCATGTAATCTTTTTCGTTTATATATAAAGAAAACGATTTTTATCGAAATTGAATTAAAAAAAGCTTTTACGCGTCACGCCTTATCAACCCTTATCACGTTTTTCCATTTCTTATCTCACGTTACGCCTTAAGCCTGCGTCTTGGTCTATTGTGTAGCGTGGAGGTCACGCCTCGCGCCTTTGCGAGGCCGTAACGACTTCATGGCGTGCCTTTTAAAACCATGGATAAGGTTAATATTTGAGTTAACTTTTTAATGCGTCTGTTTTTAAAAGAAGCGCTCATTGAATGTAAATATACAATGCAAAATGTGTAAGGCGACTGATGGGCTATGCACATAATTATAATAAGTCTGACACATAAATTGTAACACCCCCAAAAATATCAACGCAACGGAATACCACATGGGGTGCTACTTCATAATACACAACGCTAGATACAAGAGAACGACCTCTAAATGTGTCGTTTGTAAAACAATCTCGTTGATTTTCTGAAATCAAATAAAGTTTGTCCAATAATTTGCATCACCATGAAAAGCTGATAAGCAACACAACGAGATTTGATCATTTTAGAAACCCAATATGAATCTTGTCAATTAGACTCCAATGCACATCAGATAATCCAAGTACAAATCACCTTGGAGAAAAACATGCTTAAAACGGGTCAACATAAAGTTTGGTGAGGTTCACAGGTTAGTTTAAATATGGAATGAAGTTGCAATGAATGTATTTGTCCACTGTATCACTATCACAGTACCATGTAAAAAATACCAAAGATTTATAAAGAATGCAACGACAACATTTTATGTCACCCAAAGTACTAATCTATCCAAAGATTTATAAAGAATGCACGACACATTTTATGTCACAAAAGCACCAATCTTATCCCAAAATTTATAAAGAATGCACCGAACACATTTTATGTCACCAAAAGTACCAATCTATCCCAAGATTATAAGAATGCATGACCAATTTAATGTCACCAATATGTTTCAAGTATGTATTGACCACTTTATTCAAGGCACATAATATCCATGTAAGTATAAAACAAAGATTAACTATTACTCTAAGTTCATGAAACTCCGACGTAGACTTATATTAGTAAGCCACTTTATTCAAGAACAATGATTGTATTCCACCTTATTCAAGGCACCCAATATAGTATTCCACCTTTATAATTCAAGGCACCATTATAAAATTCCACCTTATTCAAGGCAAAAAACCATTATAGTATTCCACCTTATTCAATGCACCAATTATAGAATTTCCAACCTTATTCAAGGCACCATTATAGAATTCTACCTTAAATCCGACATGCTATAACGTTCGTTTTCCCCGTGATAGCTAGTCACCCGAACGGGAGTATCAATCCCCGAAATAATCTATTTTATAACATTCAGCGCTCACCCCAAGTGATTAAGTTATAGCAACTAAGCTCAGATCCTATTCATTCGGGTCAAAAGTCAAGTATGTGTTTACAGTCCAACAATTAACCAAGTATTGTATCTCATCGCGAGCTATAAAATAAGTGTTATGACCATTATTAGTAAAAATTAGAAAATGCATTGTAACAAGCATGTTCGTCACCACCCCAAAAATATCTATAAAACATGTAAAACGTGGGGCTATGAACTCACCTCGATGATGTAGAACGATTGACAGATATGCATCTAATACGCACAATACGAACGAAAGACGAAGCGGCTCGATCAAGAAGTTGCAGCTAATCTTAACGGCTAAATACCACTAGCCTAGGATAATGTATTTGGGTTTCCCGATGGATAGTTACCTCAACGCGTCACGTTGATAAAGATTTAGATTTCCAAGTTGTAATAGTTTGGTGGTTGGTTAAATAATTAAATTGAAAAGTGAACGCAAAGTACGTAATATATTCTTTATATATTACATATGAAAAATAAGCTCTTATATAATTCATACCGTGAATTATGTAACAAAGACAACCATTCAATGATTACTGAAAAGTATATAATACCTTGCAGGTATTATATAATTAGTGTGAGTAGTTAATTAAACCAATTAGTTTGACACCAATTTAATTAATAAAAAGACTTTGAATAAAAGTAGACACATGTCTTAACGTTATGAATTAAATCAACCGATGTTTGTAACAGTTTATAACCATTATAAAATATAAAATAATATTTTTTAAATTATATTTCGTTTCTACGATAGATTGTGTCTAAAACAGTTGCCTCGATGTAAAAGTATAGTTTTCGTTCATTGGTCGGGTTATTGTATAATACAAGTTAATGTATCTTTTTAAAATATAACTTGGTCCCTTTATCGGTTTCTAAAATAATAGCAGTTTCAGCGAATCATAAGTAAATAAAGAAAATTATATAAATTTCGTCATGACATTTCTCCGTTTATATAACGCTTTCCATTTTCGCAAAACTCGACGTTTTCCATATTCAATATATGTTGTAATTATTAACGTGTTAATATTTCAAACACTCGCGTTTTTAGATATAATATATTTATATATTTTATTATATCTAACTAAACAAAATAATAAACATTATATTTATTTAACCAATTTAAACCACCAATATATATATCCGGTTTCATGTTTATTAAACCTTACGTTATATATATTTATTTGTTGATTTGCTATATAAACTAAACGAACCCTCGTTGTTTCTCTAAACCAAACGCGTCCTTTGTGTCTCTCTCTCTTAAACCAAACACACCCTTATTGTTGTTTTACCCAGCCAAACGCCCCCTTATTGCATAAACCCAGATCCAAACGCCCTTGTGACTGTTTTATTAAAACCAAACGCACCCTTTTTGGGCTGTCATAAACCAAACAGCCCCCTTTTGTGGTTTCTGCCATCCCAAACGCACCCCTTGGTGCTTTACAGCCAACCATACGCACCCTATGTCGTTTTAATGACAAACAAACGCACCCTTGGTGCGGCTCACTACAACCAAACGCACCCTTGTGCGGAATAGAGCAACCAAACGCACCCTATATGGGCTGTCACAGCCAAACGCACCCTCGTCGGGTGGCTGCCACCCAAAACAAACGCACCCTAATCCATCTACAACAGTCAAACGCACCCTCGAGGTGCGAGACATTCCAAACGCAGCCCCGTTGGGCTGTTTTAATACCAAACGCACCCTCAATTGGTGGCTGACCACCAAAACAACCACCCTTGTGGTGGCTGTCCACCGGAGCAAACACCCTTTTGGTGTTATCCCAAACCCGACGCACCCCTTTCTTGTTGTTAGACCCACCCCGAACGCACCCTTTGTTAATAACCAAACCCACCCGCACCCTTTTCTTTATAACCCAAACCAACGCACCCTGGTTGGTTTTTCTGCCGAGCCAAACGCACCCTAATCGGGTTATAAAACCCAACGCACCCATTTGGTGACTGAGAACAAAACCGGACGCACCCTTGGCGGTATAACAAAACCGAACGCACCCTTCTTGTTGCTGTGATGATGGCGGTGATGACGAGGAGTGGTTCGAAGGTGGGGGTGTGGCGACAGTGGGGGTTCGGTGGTGGTGTTATGATGATGTTAATGTCAGAAAAGTCCGCCGGAAAAGTTTTTCGGCGGCGGCTGATGGTGGCCGGCGGCGGGGCAGTGGTGGCTGCCGGAAATGAGGGAGAAGGAAGAGGAGAGTGTGTGTGTGTTTATATTGTTAAAATGAAATAAAATGATATAAACTTTTATATATATTAAAAGTTTTAAAAAAGTGGGTCAAGTCTTTATAGTGTAGGGTAAAAAGTGTAACTTTTTAATATACTTTTGATAAAAAGTGGTTCGAGACTCGTTTGGGCGACTTAACTAATGTTTCAAAATACGAAACTTGCGTCATTGTTTTCTAAATTATTTTTCTGATATAAAGAGTAAATCACTCGACAAATTTTTGTAAACTGTTTATAAAATTTATATTTAAAACGTTTTTTATTATTTTGTATATTTCCAATAAACTTGTCCGTAAAATGATTCTTTTACTCGAATATTTGCGTCTTCAACAAACGTCACTGAATAAAATGTTAAATAATTTATTAAATATTCTTATTTAATAAAACGTGATAATTAAATGTAATTTAATTATTTTTGATGGCCGGTACTCGTTCCTTGATCCTAAAACTGCGAGGCATTTTCAGTCACCTTCTGACTGATTCGGTCTCGGTCAAAACCAAAAGTGGTCAGGGATTCGTTTTACATCAAATTGCCAAGAGCCCGATAATATGAAAACGTGATTTACTGCTCCGTTTTTGGATAATCAACCTAGAATAACATATATCTCTTTAAATTTGTACCGAAAAAATTACCGGTTATGCGGGTAATCGCTTTGAGGTGAAAATAAAAAGACCAAAAGTCAAAAGTCAAGTCAGACTCGAAAAGTCAAAGATTAAAATCGTCATTCAAAATTTCAAAATTCTCGGATGTTACAGTACCTACCCTTATAGAAATCCGTCCCGAGACTTAAATGGGTGTTATCCGATTGTGGGCCTAAGGAAAGACGTAAGGTTTTAATAAACTCTTCTAACAAGACGCTGATAACTTTATTCAGCCAAAATTTTGGTATTTCTACACTTCTGAATTCCACCAAAATTTTTTGGCTAGGTTGTCCAGGATACTAAACATCAAAATGTTATCTCCAAATATATTCATACCGATCTTAATACTGGTATAAACCGCGTTATAAGGAAAAGATCTCATTATATGAAAAACATCAAAAGAAGTGTAGTACAACGTGAGTATGTAGTATAAGTTCTAAATTCCGAGACGGAGTCTCGTTTTAGACTATCTGGTAAGTTTCGATGAGTCACATCAACGTGCTATACGGCTGTAAGTTACTCAGCTTACCTTGGCATCTATGGATGTATCGCGACCTAAGTCTTCCTACTAGTGCCCGAAAAAATGAATAGTCCAACATCTAATGTCCGTCGATAGGTGTTTTATCTCGTTTAAGGAGTTGAATTACCTATTGGAGAAATGTAATCAGTCGGGACCGCTCCAGTACCCAACAACAGCGACCATAACGTCAATACTAATCACAATGGTGATGGATGCCAGAATGAGGACATTTCGAGAAATAATATTCCCAGAATAAAGTTTAACAATTAGGAGACGCACGGAAAGCTTATGCGATAGACGACGATATGGGTACTCAGTCGCTATTTTAAAGGACGATTCAACTCCATTAACTCAATTGTATAACAAGTCTGTTTAGTTCCACGAACATTCGTGATACGCGAGGATAAGCAACGTCAAAATAATAACTTAAAATGAGATAAGGTATTCCAAGCCGAGGACTTAGATTTCTCCAGAGTGGCAAGACACGATGTTCGCTAACCCTATTAACGATCTGGTGATTATCGATTTCAGTATTTTATACACGTTGTCATATCGAGACCATAAAGCCCACTCATTATAAATTTCTTATTACATAAGATGCGTCCAAATTTATGTAAGTAAGAAATGATAAACTTATGGTTCGGTGATTTACAACTATTTGATTTAATGAAAGCGTCCCAATCCTTTCAAATAAATAATTATAAATCATCTACTTAATAATTCCCGATGCAATACGCGTACTCTCATAACCTTCAAGGTGGTTGACATGAACAGGCAAGTGTTCTACTGAGTATTGGGACAGTGTCCCAAATCGGCTTAGGAACGGGGAGTAAAACTAGTCAGGAAATCAACATAAGTTTTTCAAGATCCGTTAACGAGTACACGTTAGAGTAACGAAGGTAAAAGTCTCGATGAACCAGTCACATAGCATTATCAATAATAAATCCTCTGATTACAAGTCCCCGCCCATACAAGAACTTGTAATACTTAGATTTATACATAATCCCATGTAAACAGAACTGTGACGGGTTTTGTTTGCGTAGCAATTATCATATCAATCCTTATATTACAAGTCCCGCCCATACAAGACTTGTAATACTTAGATTCATACATAATTCCATGTAAACAAAAAATATAACGGTCTTCGTGTAATACTATATTGTATAAAGCTATGAAGAAAATGATATTCTTAGAGACCATTGTTTAACTTACAATGTCTGAGAACGAAGTGATACCATTGTGCAACTCATAATGTCTGACGAGTAGAATGAGACCATTCTTTAACTTACAATGTCTGAGAACAAGTGAACCATTGAGTGGCAACTCACATTGTCCTACGAGTAAAATGAGATCGATTGTCCAACCCACAATGTCTTTAAAAATATTATGGGTAATTATAAATAACTCTTATATAAAAAAGCGTAATATATACGCCAAAAGGAATGCATGCAATAAATATATATATCATATATTTTGTATGTCACGGAGCGACTTAATGCAGCACGAATGTAAGCACAATAAGCAAATAAGCGTGTATGCACTTGAAAATTATGATGTGATCAATTTTGTGAAAACGGTTATAGTCTAGGTAAAATATGCAACCTAGTTCTCTATAACCAGTGCTCTGATACCAATCTGTAACAACCCCCAAAAATCACAACGCCAACGGATACACATGGGGGTGCTACTTCATAATACACAGCGCTTAGAACAAAGAGAACGACCTCTAAAATGTGGTCGTTTTGGTAAAACAATCTCGTTGATTTTCTAAATCAAAATAATATTGTCCCCAAATTGGGCATCACAATGTAAACTTGAAAGCTACACAATGAATTTTGATCATTTAATGAAACCCAAGTATGAAATCTTGTCAATAGACTCCAATGCACTAAATTAGAATAGATCCAAGTATCTATATCACCTAAGAAAAACATGCTTAAAACAGTCAACATAAAGTTGGTGAGTTCATAGGTTAGTTTAAATATGAATGTAAGTTTCAAATGAATGTATTTGTCCACTGTATCATCACAGTACCATGTAAAAATCCCAAAGATTTATAAAGAATGCATGACACATTTTATGTCACCAAAAGTACCAATCTTATCCCAAAGATTTATAAAGAATGCACGACACATTTTATGTCACCAAAAGTACCAATCTTATCTCAAAGATTTATAAAGAATGCATGACCAATTTAATGTCACCAAAAGTACCAATCTTATCCCAAAGATTTATAAAGAATGCATGACCAATTTAATGTCACCAAAATGTTTCAAGTGTTATAAAACCATGAGTAACCATTACTACTAAGTTCATGAAACAGTAACTAAACTTGTATGTATGGCCACTTTATTCAAGCACAGTAAAACTGTACCATTTGGTATGTGTCCCCCTCCAAGAACACCCGGGCATTAATGAAAAACCCTTTTGTACCCATCACAGGTGTCCCCTCCAAGAACACCCGGGCAGTAATGAAAATCCTTGTGTATGTGTCGTTGGCCCTGTAGGTCCAGCCAATCGTGTTCCGACATGTTATAACGTTCGTTACCGGCGATAGCTAGTCACCCGAACGGGGATTGTCAATCCCGAATAGATCTATTTCATAACATCGCGCTCTTAGATTGCATGTCATGTGCTTTGTGCATCTAGAGTCAATAATGAATGGGATGAGTTGCACAATCTGCTAGAGAATTAGAGGATGATGGAATACATGACAAATTGGATCCTACAATATTTGTGAGTTTCAAGACGTTAGTTATCCTAGATGCCTTATCTATGGAAAAACTAACTCTCTTTTTCACAATGTCATTCCTAACTTTAGGCATCCATTTCATTTTTGTCTTTGGAACCCATTTATATCCTGATGGGCATTGTTGTTCTATCTACCATTTCCATGCCTTACTTGTTTTCTCATACATCATCCTATAGTAACTCTTGGAATTCTGGACAGTGGATTCTGATGCAACTGTTTTCTTATGGTGTGTTGCAACAGATTTGTTTGCTTGACTTTTGGGTTTTCTAATACTAATAGGCACCACCTTAGGCGTATTAGTTCTAGCATTCACGTCACTCAAATATTTAGAAACACAAGCATCATGATTCGAATTAAACATACATTTTCCACAAGTAGCACAAACAGCATTAACATTCAAAGTTCTGGATTTTAAACTGTCATTACACGTAGTTACAGACTTTGTTTGATTAGAAATACTAAAAATCCTATGGTGGTCTTCTACTTCAGTCTTCTTAAACTTCACTTAACTAGTGTTTGGCACGACCTTAATTTTCATTTGAGTGTTCCTAAGCTGTGGTCGGCTAACATTAGTTCTTTGATTTACTCCTGTAGATGTAGATACGTGAGGATTAGTATTCTTAGAAGTATGAGGCAACTATGGTGCTCTAGTTTGTGTTGTCCGAGTATCAATTCGATACATGCCTGGTTTAATCACATTTGTGTTTCTTACAGCTTGTCTTGCTGTTAGAGGCAAATTCTGTGTAGTGACTGGTTTTGATAAACCCTCTGACACATTAGTTTTGGGAATCGACTTTGTTTTGAAAAATGTTTTCTCTCAAGAGAATCTGAAAAAGGAGCCGGTTTTCCTAAAACTGATGGTTTTGGAATCCTTTGAGCATTTGGGTGTCGAACAACAGATGGTTTATCAAACTTAGTTTCCATAGATTTTCCTTTGCATTTTTCAATGAGTTTCTTTAACTTACATATGGCAATGTCCTTGTCTTGCAATTGAGCTTTCAAATCTTGTATTTCAAAATATTGTTCACGTTCTTTTAGAAATACGTCTGACGCTTTTTCTTTGCAAATTGTGTCATTTTTCTTTGTTCTTGACATTGTTGTAAAGCGAGTTCAAGAGAAATTGAGTGTATTTCTAATTTAGCAAAACTTCATAAAAGCTCAATATAAACTTCTTTACTAACAAATTCAGTTTGTTTCGAAAGCTTTTGTGCAAGACATTCACATTCTTTGACTTTATGAAGATATAAGCATTGCAATTCAGTGTGCGCATCTAAATCAGATAACAAATGCAAATAAAAACACATAACATCATTAAACACACATTCTTGCAAGAGCATATCATATGTGTTTGAAAATTCCACTTTATCATATTTAAGTTCGTCAATTTCTTTTTCAAGGGATTCAACGTACTTTAAATCAGCATGCATTTCTTGCTTAAGTTCATGAACAAATGCGAAACTATCATTCTGTGTCTTAAGGGCAAGAGGCATCAAACATGTCTTAATTAGATTTCCATATCATGAGCAGTTGGTGCACGAAAATGGTCTTTAGAATGTTTCACCCAAGCTTGATCGACAAGTTCTCTAAAATGATTTATGTTATTCGTCATGACATTATATGCTTGTCTACTTTTGCTTATTGATTTAGAAACATGTAAGAAATTGATGTTTTTGAAAATATTTGGTTTAGTTTTCACAAATGATTTTCTCCACATTTTCTTCCTTACTTCATTTGCATGTGCTAACTAAACAAGATATTCCCGTGTTAGGGGCTTAAAAATTTCATAAAGACTATTTAGCTTTGTGTAGTCATAGGGTTTCACTAAGTCTTTATTCAATTTTGATCGACTCTCTATTTCAAGAGTCAGTGTCTCTTCCCTATCGGGGACGAGTCTGTTTGCAGGATCAGATTGGTCATGTGGGATCTCATACAAACATGGTTTCTCATATTGAGCCTTTTTGAGGTACATAGGATTCGCAAAGGTAGGTCTTCCATTAAATGTTGGGCATTTGGGTGCTAACATATGAATGGTCTGGATTGATTGACTCCTTTTGTAAACAATTTCATTCAAAAACTTTAATTGCTTTTCCATTGAAATCATTTTGTCAATGTCTTTTTCTTCCTTAAGCTTCAAATCCGTTATTACCTTTGTTTTCTCTTTGACAAGACCTTCGTAATGTGACTTAGTTAAAAGACTCTGTTTGACTCACTCATCGTGTTTCTCTTTGACAACTAAAATTTCGAGGCTTTAAGTTGTAAACCTTCTTTTATGTCAATGTCTTTTTGAGCTAATAGTTCTAAAGTGTCATTTAACTTATGTTCAAGTTTTTCATAGTCAACAGTACGGTCATTTAGGTTCTTGTACCTCTCAAACTCAGTCTGTTTATTTTGAAGTGCAACTAGACAACTATCCCGAATACTATTAGATTCCTCTAGAGTTCTACTAGTTTTCGCAAGAATAGATTTGCACTCAGTGAATTCATGAGCAAGTGTTGTGTTTGCTTTCTTTAATTGCTTTTGAATCTTTTTATTTTCATCGACATCAAGTTTTAAATTTGCAATTAAATTAGCAAGCGCAACACGCTCATCATCACATTCTACATCATTTTGGTCATTCTAAATATCATTATCATACATATCCAGTGAATCAGGAATGACATTACTATCACCCGTTTCCACTACACATGTGTTACTAATGGATTCAGATTGCTCAGAATGTTGTATTTCATTGGCAAACATATTATATCCAGTATCGTATTGTACCTGTTCCAATGGCTCAGAATCAGTTCTTGAGTCTGCTGTAGGAACTTCCTGGATCTTTGCCATATAACTGTAATGTGCTTCCAATTCTTGTTCATCAATCTCTTCATCCATGTCTGCTAGCCAATCAGATTGCTCTGCTTGTAGTGGAACACCTTTCTCAGCTTGTTTGCACAACAACATCTTTTCCTTATGATGCGTGGAGTCTTTAACCCTTTTTGGCTTCCTGCATTCTTTAGCAAAATGACCAAATTCCTTGCAGTTGAAACACTGTATCCCAGACTGCTGCACTACCTGACCACCTACAGTCTCCCTAGCCCCAGCAACAGTCATTATCCTCTGATTCCTAAACTGTCCAGTCTGATTGTCATTCTTGTATCTTGGAGTAGTATCCACATTCTTGTTTTTGGTGTTTGAGGAAGTTCTGAGGTTGTTGTTGGTAGGTTTGTAGATCTTCTTAAAATACTTTGCAATGAGTGCTAAATTTTTCTGCATTTCCTTATCCTTCTGAGCTTGTTCAGGATCACTATCTTCTTCAGAAGCTGACTCAGATGGAGGTGTGATTGGTTTGGCTATCTCTTTGCCTTTGTGTCTTGTAGTTGCATGAGATCTGGTTGGAAGGGAGGTTTTTGATGTTGGTGCATATGATTTGTGAGACTTTGATGCTTGATAATAAAGATCTTGATGTGGTTGAGCAGTAGCAACAAGTGCTAATGGGTTAGCATTCTTGGCTATTCTTTTAGCACGGATTTCATTAACTTCCTTTTGATATTGTTTCAGAATGTCAAAGAGTTTGTGATATGAAACTTCATCCAACTTGTGTTGTTGCTTGAAAATTGTTACAAACCTTGACCATTCTAGTTGAAGTTGTTAAAGAAATTAAACATTGACTTGCATCGTAGCAACTGTCAAGTTGTTTCTTATCATTTCATTCATCATCTTGTAAAACCGGGAGTAGTATGACTCCATTGTTTCTCCATCGTGAGAGGTGAATTTTCCAAACTCCCAAAATAAGTTTGTCTTGACATCTTGAATGTTGAGGGATTCACCTTGTTGTAGCCTTTCAATAGCTTCCCACATTTCATGAGCTGTCTTGCATGCATCAACAGTTGAGTATATTTCATCTCCAATTCTAGTCAATATCAAATGAATCGCTTCCTTTTCTGATTCAAAATGAGCTTTGTTTTCAGGAGACATTTTCAGAATTGTCTTAACTGTTGTTCGTTCAGGAACTGCTAGAGAATTATCTGTTGTAGGTACAGCTGGAATTAGGACAGTAGAAGGAGTGTAAGGACCTTTGAGAATGCATTTCCTTAAGGCATCAACATTTGGTCTTGTATCAATGTATCTTAAGAAACGTGATCGCTATTGTGCATATCGTCCCGTTGCAAGCATTGGTGGACGATCCCTTAAACCAGCTGCCATATGTTATTATACATTTGACTATCGATTGTGGAAGTTACAATTGGAGTGGTCATGATGAATTATTGTTGAATTATGAAGTGGAAATGATTGTAAGATCTTAAGTAGATGTGCTGTGATTGAAATTGTGGTAAAACAAAAACAATTAACATCCATGAGACTTTACAAGTCTATGATTAAAATTGAGAAAAGAATTGAGTCTTTCACGGGATTTTACAAAATCAATAGAAAATTGTGACACATCGTAAAATTTATATTTTCTCTTTTTCATTTTATATAAGAGTATGTACCACAAGCATTTGCAAATTTGCCGTTACTTTCCAATAAAAATATATCCTTCAAGCGACATGCAATATTTTACGCCATTGGAAGTTTTAATAGCGCTTATAAATAATCATTTTTGCTTTAAGATCAAAAAGGAGTATTTTAGAAAACACGTAGCAATAAAAATCATATTCTTCACGCTCTGTGAAATAAAGTCGCACACCTATATTATTCTGTGAACCCGTCCGTACTTTAATAAATAAAACCATACATGGGCTAATATTTAAATTTCCCCTAAATAAATATTATGCCTTGACATTTCATACATGAATGCATATCTACGACAATCAGTGGAGAAATTCAAAAATAGGCAAACAAACATTATCATTATATTCCTTACACCTAATGTCCTACACATTATGTTCTTTCAAAGTCTTCACATGCCAATATCTTTTCTCCTGCAAACTTCATTTCACAAATAGGGAGATTTACTATTAATAGTTATACTACACAACTATGCTCAATAGTGAGTGAATAATAAACATTCACGTGAAGCTTTGAAAGTTCTCAGTAAATTGTAGTATAAATAGACACCTATTCTCTTCACTTTTAGTATCACCCTCACAATATCAAGCAAGAGAAGTAAGGTTCGAGTAGAGTTTTAGCTAGTGAACGTTGGGTTTAAGGAGTAGTACTAACCAAGGGTTGGTTCGAGCTTCCTTACTATCGTCATCTTTCCGCATTGACTAGCAAAAACTTGGACCCTCGTAAGTCATTCTTGTAGCTTCACATTTATCATATACGACTTTCACTTTGTAAAAACACACGACATGCATGGTGCGACCCATGCATGGACTCGTAAACGTACGCATGTCGAAACTTTTGTCATACTATGCATGGAAACGGTAAACTTAAAATTGGATCAAACAAGAGCTATTCGACCACCTTAAACGAGTAAAGTTTGACACTCGTTTCGTGACTATAAAACGTTGGCACTAGGGACGAGTAGAACTAGGACTTACGTGCTAAATACTTGTATTGTGACCAAGACCAAACCCTAACTCGACCACCAAAGCGACGTGCGACGAGGGGCTACTACCTCATCGAGGTTGTACCTTGTCGTTGGCTGCACCATAGCGACCAAACCGGTTGCTCGTTGGATAGCAACCCACCCCGACCCACCGCCATGTATAATAAGTTAAAAACTAGTACGCTGTCACTTTCAAGCCTTTTTTCTTGCTAAACATTTGGAAAACAAACAAAAAATCGTCCTTCTCTTGACCAAACCGCTACAAATAACTATAATTTTAAACTACAAACCTCCCATACAACGAAGAACACAAGGAAGAACAAAAAATATGCAAACCAAGCCCTTAATAAGACTACTTTAAAATTCGCAAATAAAGCTCTAACATGCTTCAAACACTAAGTTGACTTGAAGAAAATTAAAAATAAAAATAACAGCCCCCCCCCCCCCCTCTCTATCTCTCTATATACTATATTCTTTGTGAATCTTTAAAAGCAACCCAAACCGCCACCTTGAAAAGCAAATAAACCGAACCTTTTTAAGTAAAAAATCTATCTAGAATAGAGAAGTGAGCTTTTTATATTGCATATGAAATGATAAACAAAATAAGCTTTTTGAACTAGTAGTTTTTTTTTTTTTTTTTTTTAAGAACAATTAAAAAGACACAGCTTATACAAACCATAAAATAGCTTAAGGCTTTTTGATCCGTGGGCTTTTGAATAATAATAAGCCACAAATTAAGCTTATTTAACCACAAAACAAACACTAATCTACCCGAGGCTCTGATACCAAATGTCAGTACCTCGTAATCACTTACACTACATATTCATACACGAATTAAACAAGAAATTACTAGGAAATGAATTAAATTATGGATGGTATGTTAGTTTTAGAAAGAAGTTAAAGAGAGAAACAAGAGAGAGAAAGAAAGAGAATTAGATGATTAACTTGCAAAATGGAAAATTACAATGAACAGAACCTCTCTCACACTTGAAAATGGGGTAATTTATACTGACAACCATGAGGCTTACATGCTTTTAAGTGGGTTCTTGCCTATGGGCTTTCTACGGGTCAAGCTAGAGCTTACTTGGGATTACTTGGGCTTTAGCCCATAACACGTGACCGGTTAGATTACATAAACGAGCCCGTTTACCCATTCTAGCCTATTACAACGTTACATAATTGAATGACTGAGACCTAATATTCTTAATGAACGAACTTCCTTGTTCGACTCAATATTTGAGGCTAACAATTTGCTTATAAATTTAATAAGTAAACTTTTTATGTAACTAGTTTTTATATACTCTTTATAAAGAAACCAACACTTGTATAATACTTATACTTCCATTCTAACATGTATTTAACATTCATATAACATCTGACAAAGTTCATCAAACCATGAACTAGTGTAAAAATCCATTTTACAAGTTAATAAGTTTTCTAGATGGTGATTAACTACATAGTCACATAAAATCATGAATGTAAAGAGTTTAAGCTTTTAGATAACCTTAATATGATGTATGATGATGAACAACAATGTCTAAACCCTTGCTTATAAAACAAACCCTAGCTTCCAAGTCTATGAAAACCCTAATCCAATAAAAACCCTAATCTTTCATTTTCTTTGCTTAACCCTTTTAAATGCTTAACCAAGCCTTCAAACCTTCTTGGGATATCTTAGATATGTTGAAGGAATACTTGTATATGTTGTAAATAAATTTGGTATGGATTATTTAGGGGTTTTTGGTGTTGGCCGTGGGATAGGTGAAGCAAAAAAAGGAGAATATGTGAAGTTTTATTGTTAAGGAGTGAAGTGTGTGTTTTCTATGTTACTTGCACTCTATATATAATACCATGGACTAGTCAATATTGCCATAGGAAGTCCAAGACATAATGAGGGTTTTAATGAAGTCTTGGTCAAGACTTAGCTAAAAGTCCTTAAGGTTTTAATGAGAAAGGTTTGTACAAGTTTTAAGTTGGTAAATTGTGAACTCTTTGTCCCCTTGGGACTACTTTCCCATCCAAATTTTTAGGGGAGGAGGGAGTAAAAATATGAGTTTTGATATCTTGTAAAATATCTAGTATTATTTTGAAGTTACAAGTTGTAGGTTAATATGTAGTAAGATATAACTTGTAATTTGTAAGTCTTGGTTTATTTCCTTCGTGAAGAATTCGGCTAAGGTGATAAATATGGGTGCATTTTTATAAAACTTTGAGCATTGTGTATAAAAATGGGTACTTGTTGAAGCGTAGAAAAGTTTTGGTGGTTCCGGGTATGCCTAAATGTATTTTATCGCGAAACGTAAACACTTTACGTAACAAATAAAAATAAAATGTGCAAAGATAATAATTATCCTCCAAATAATTATCTAACACTTGCTTGATGTAAACATTTAATTGTTTGATGCCCGTTTACGTTGAATGATCATTTTTAGTTTACGCGATTTAACTTAACACTTAAAATTAAAAGCAAACGCGTACAAGACTAAAAATAAATAGCAAAATAAATGATGTCGTAAATGACCCTAAAACACAGGGTGTTATAGTCTTCTCCCGTTAAATGAGCCTTGTCCTCAAGGCTTAATATGCAGCACTTGACGACGGTGCGGTCTTTGTGAAGAGGTGTAGATATTTCTTCCGGAATTGGTCTTCGCGTTCCCATGTAAACTCATGACCTCTCTTTGAGTTCCATCGAACCTTGACAATTGGGATACGACTTTTTTTCAATCGTTTAACTTCATGAACCATGATTTCAACTGGTTCCTTGACAAAATAAAGCTTGTCATCAATATGGAGTCCATCCAACAAAACGGCTAATGGTTCGTCGGCATCGCACTTCTTCAAGTTGGATACATGAAATGTATTGTGAACCCTGCTCAGCTCTTAAGGAAGCTCAAGCTTATAAGCAACGGATCCAACCTTTTCCAACACCTTGAAAGGTCCAACATATCTGGGGTTTAGCTTCCCCCGTTTGCCAAAACGTACTACCCCTTTCCAAGGCAAAACCTTGAGCATAACTCTATCTCCAACTTGATATTCCATCGGCTTACACTTTAAATTGGCGTAACTCTTTTGTTAATCACGAGCGGCTTGAATTCTTTGCTTGATCTGAATGATCTTCTCGGTTGTCTCTTGTACTATTTCTGGGCCAGTGATTTGAACTTCTCCAACCACGGCCTAACACACACGTGAACGACACTTTTGACCATAAAGTGCTTCAAACGGTGCAGCCCTAATGCTAGCGTGATAACTATTATTATATGAAAACTCGACTAATGGCAAATGGTTAACCCAACCCTTTATAAAGTCGATCACACAAGCATGCAACATATCCTTGAGAGTTTGAATAGTCCTCTCGTTTGCCCGTTAGTTTGCGGATGATATGCAGTACTCATATCCAAATTCGTACCCAAGGCCTTCTGAAGTGACCTCCAGAAATTTGATGCGAACCTAGGGTCGCGATCACAAATGATTAAGAAAGGTATCCCATGCCTCGTGACTACCTCTTTCAGGTACATTCTTGCCAGCTTTTCCATGGGATCAGTTTCCCTCATTGGTACGAAGATTGCGGATTTAGTAAGTCGGTCAACAATCACCCAAATGGTGTCATAACCTTGCGACGACTTAGGAAGCTTCGTGATAAAATCCATCGTGATATTATCCCACTTCCATTAAGGTATCTCGGGTTGCACCAACAAACCCAATGGCCTTTAGTGTTTAGCCTTGACCTTAGCACATGTCAGATATTTGCTAACATAGGTGGCAATGTCGGCCTTCATATTGGGCCACCAATATAACTTTTTCATGTCTTGATACATCTTGTCAGAACCCGGATGGATAGAGCATTTTGACTTGTAGGACTCGTGCATGATCACAGTCCTCAAATCGCCATAACAGGGTAACCAACTACTACCATTTAAACATAGAGTTCCATCCACGTGGGGTTCTAACTTTTCCGTTCTAAGTTTCTCAGGATCCTTTGAATTTTCAATCAACATACCTCCAACATCTTCGTTCTTGATGTTCTTTGGTTTCCGTGCTTCAGTCTAAGCATTCAAAATTTGTTTGGGGAGATTCAAACCAATAGTCATGACTAAGGCTCGAACCCGTAATGGCTTATTTCATTCTTTACGGCTTAAGGCATCGGCCACTACGTTTGCTTTCCCCGGGTGGTAACGTATTTCACAATCAAAATCGCTGAGCAACTCTAACCAACGACGTTGTCTCATGTTCAGCTCTTTCTGATCAAGAATGTGTTGTAAACGCTTGTGATCTGTGAATGCCGTACACTTGGTTCCATACAGATAGTGTCTCCAGATTTTTAAAGCAAACACTACTGCTCCAAGTTCCAAATCATGAGTCGTATAGTTCTTCTCATGAATTTTCAATTGGCGTGATGCATAATTAATCACCTTCTCTCTTTGCATCAATACAGCACCCAAACCTTTGATCGAAGCATCGTAGTATACGATAAAATCTTTGCTTCCTTTAGGTAAAGCCAGAATTGGTGCACTACACAACTTCTGCTTAATCAATTGGAACACTGCTTCTTGCTTGTCACCCCAATCAAACTTAACTCCTTTCTGAGTAAGCTTGGTCACTGACTTGGCGATCTTCGAAAATCCTTCAATGAATCTTCGGTAATACCCAACAAGACCTAAAAATTGATGAATATCCGTCGGTGTCTTAGGAGATGCCCAATCTTTAATGGATTTGATCTTGGCGGGGTCTACATGAATACCCTGGCTGTCAATCACGTGACCAAGGAAATGTACTTTTAGAATCCAAAATTGACACTTAGAAAATTTAGCATACAACTCCTCCTTCTTAAACAATTCTAGGATTAACTTAAGGTGCTCTTCGTGTTCTTGCTTGCTCTTCGAATATATCAGAATATAGTCAATAAAGACAATCACGAATTTATCCAAATATGGTTTGCACACCCGATTTATAAGATCCATAAATACAGCAGGTGTGTTGGTCAAACTAAACGGCATAACTTAAAATTCATAATGTCCATATCGAGTTCTGAATGTGGTCTTTGGAATGTATTCTTCATGAACCCTCAGTTGGTGATAACCCGACCTCAGGTCGATCTTCAAATAGACACTTGACCCTTGAAGTTGATCGAACAAATCATCAATCCTTGGAAGCGGATAACGGTTCTTCACTGTCAACTTATTCAATTCCTAGTAATCAATGCACATCCAGAATGATCCATCCTTTTTCATGACAAACAAAACCGGTGCTCCTCAAGGTGAGGAACTGGGTCTTATGAAGCCTTTGTCGGAAAGCTCTGTTAGGTGGTTCGACAATTCTTTCATCTCGGACAGACCTAATCGATAAGGTGCCCGTGCTACAGGCGCAACATCAGGTATTAAATTGATCTTAAATTCCACTTTTCGAGTCGGTGAAAGACCCGACAAGTCTTCAAGAAATACTTTAGGAAAATTTCAAACGATCGGTACATCCTCAAGTCGTTTCTTCTCTGATTGTCTTCAATCTCCTTTGTAGTAACATGTGCCAAAAAGATAGGACATCCTTTTAGCATGTACTTCTGCGTTTTAGTGCATGAGATGATGTTCAAACGAGTCTCGTTTCCCCGATCGCTTCCGTCACCACGAACAATCAACGTTTCATTTCCCCAAGGAATACGAATGATTTTCTCGGCACAAACAATGATAGCTTGGTACTTTGCCAACCAATCCATACTGATTATGACGTCGAGAATACCAAGTTCTATGGGCATTAAGTCTATGTTGAATGGGTGATTTAAGAAGTTTAATATACAACCCCGAATGATAGCGTTTAACCCATTTATTCTCCTGTCAGCTAGTTCAACATCATAATAATGATCTAAGGTAGATGGTATGATATCAATTTGGGAGCTAAATGCAGTAGACACAAAGCTTCTATCGGCACCAGTATCAAATAAGACAGAAGCATAGCAGTTGTGTAGAAGGAACGTACCCGTAACGACGTTTAAGTCTAGGTTTGTCATTGCATGGCCTACCGCATACACTTTCGCTAGAGCATTGCCATTTCTACCTTGGTTACCATGGTTGTTGTTTTTCAGCTTTAGACAGTCTCTCTTGAAATGTCACTGGGCTCTACATTCATAGCAAGTAGGTTTTTGACCTGCCCCAGTACCCCTTTGGTTGTTAGCAGTATTGGTATTTGCAGTACTCCTACAGTCACGGGCCAGATGGCCAACTCTGTTGCACTTATGGCATTTTGGGGCACATTGACCGTCATGGTGATAGTTGCATTTTGAGCACAAAGGTTTAGATCCTCCGTAAGGTTTCGTTTCACTAGACCCTGCAACATAAGCCCTGCCAGTGTTCTGCCTCTTGTTCTGTTGTTGTTGTTGTTGTTGGTTGTCATCTTGCTTTCTTTTGTTTTCACTCTATCGTTCAGCAAAAGTGCGGATCTTCTTGTCCATCAGCTCAGTTGCAAATTCAATTGCATCCTGCATGGTCTTTGGCTTAGATGCCATTACACTTCCGTGAATCATGTCGGGCAAACCACCGACATATTTCTCAATCTTGTCCAACTCTTCAGGAAACATTCTAGCACACATCAATGCCAGTTCCTGAAAACGTTGGTTATAGCTTACCACATTGGTACCTTTAACCTTCAGATTCCACAATTCAACCTCCAGCTTCTTGATCTCGCCCCTTGGGCAGTACTTGTCGGTCATCTTCTTTTTTAGGTTTGTCCAAGTCATTGCATGAGCAACATCGTGACCAACAGTCTTAACATGGGAGTTCCACCACGTTAGAGCACTTCCAAGAAGAGTATAAGTGGCAAACTTGATTTGGTTTTCCACAGAGCAGTTGCTTATACCGAACACAGTTTCCATTCTTTCAAACCATTGAGTCAACTCGACAACCCCTTTAGTACCCTTAAAATATAGGGGTTTGCATTTCATAAAATCTAGGTAATTGCACTCTCGAGCAACGCGTTCTGTCCTTCTGACACCCGTTCCCGAATTATGATTGTCATCGCCATTCATGCTTCTGTCAGCATCACGTGCCGCTAATGCAGCAGTAACGCCTTGGTCGATCATTGCCTTAAGATGGGCATTGGTGATAGATGTGGTGGTGGGAGTTGTTGTGGTTGGTGTTAACCTCGTGGTTCTTTTTGGTGCCATTTTCTTCAAATCACAAGAAAATATAATACCAGTTAGATTTCATAAAATCATAACCATGACATGACATATACACAATAAGTAAAGCGAGATCACATCACATAGTGAAATATACAATTGAATCGAAATTAACAATGGTGTAGCTAAATCGACATTCATTCGTAATAAATTCGATTACAGACATCACATAATACATCCCTTCCATATCTAATCTGGAAACATACATGACCGATTTAGATACAAAATGATCACTACGATTAGGTTACAAGATGAAAAAAAACAACCTAAAGCCTTACTAGCTGGGAGTTACCCCGTAATACTTAGTAGGCTATATATAAAATAGCTAAACACATGGTACAATCTAAGAAGAACTACCGGCCTCCTTCGGTATATCGGGCTGTGTTGGACCTCTAGCGTGCCCCTGCTGTCTTTGTAGTGCTATTACCTATGTCTGCAGTGTGCTTATCGGTCTCAGTGTCTCCACAAGTTGCGCCTCTTGTGCGCAGTCAGCTGTTCACAAAGCTGCAATCTCTGCCTGCTGACCTACACTGTAGTACGTAATGCCATAACATCAGAACGTACAGTGTCACTAGCCTCCATTGACCATCTCCAGGCCTCATGAGAAAGTCTAGCATCTCTCTCGATAAGTAAAGTAGTGTAAGCATGAGCGCATCTGTCTCTACGCAGCATCTTGAGCTGACCGCTCATCAACAATCTCTCATACTATGCATCGTCCAGTCTCACATAAATATCATTTGTGTGTTAGTCTAACAGTGGTGACAAAATCTGTCATTTGCTGACTCAGTCTTGCTACATCAATCACAGTTGGTGTCCCCTGCATGTCCTCAACCATCTCATCCCAAGTATCTGTAATTCGATAACCAACATATCTCTCGGGGTCTCACCTAATCTCATCATCCAAAGTGCCAACGAATTCATAGTCTGCTCTAAAGCCTCTAGTGGGTCTAGTAGTAGGAGTAGATGAATTCTCACCGACCTCGTATCTCGGACCTAGAGCAATACACAACATCTTCTAAGGTGGCTATGTAACCTCGGAAACACCTGCTCTACAGTCAGTAGAGGGAAGAAGCATAGGTGGTGATGGAGTAGGTAAAGGTATAGGTAGGAGTGGTGGTGTCCTTGATGGTGGTGTACTCGATGGTAGTGGATGGAAAGTAGACGGTGTCTCAGCTCTTAGCCGAATCATAGCAGCTCTATATCCCAAAGCATAAGTAGGGCTAGCAGGTAGTGGTGGAGGTGATACCGGTAATGGTGGTGATAGTATCTGAGGTAGTGGTGATAGTATCTGGGGTAGTGGTGATGACAATGGAGAGAGTGGTGATGGTGGTGGAGTAGGTATGGCAATACGTCTGGCAACCTCTATATCTGAAGGAAGTGATATGGGTGTCTGAGCTCGGACAGACATCCTAGCCGTAACACAGTGTACAGGTGGTGGGACAGAGTCGGCCAGATCTGGGTGCTCCTCCTCCTCCTCCTCATCCTCGTCATCCTCAACATCATCATCATCATCCTCGTCATCATCGGATAACTCATCATCATCATCTTCATCGTCTCCTCCATCGACAGGATATTCAGCGGGGTCCTCCTCAGGATCCTCCTCATCCTCTTTCGGATCCGAGTCTGCAATGTATCTTGGTGAGTCGGCAGTAGGTGAGACAGCAGCAGGCAGTGGCTGTTCCTCTGCTGGAAACACCTCATCTTCCAGTGGCATAAACTCTGGGTATACTGGACACATAATCAGGAGATGGTGGGGGCTAAAGAGCGGCCTCCACATAAGCATAAGGGTCCTCGGGCATCATGGGCAATCTATCGACTCCCGGAGATCCTATGTCTGACAGATCCTCGAATGAACTAGATACCTCCGTGTAAGTAACCGTGGAATCCTCTAAATCCAACATGACAAATCTAAAAATCAAAAGTAGCTTATATAAGTATTAATATAAGACTCTTATTGTAATATACGTAATATATATTATAAACACGTATATCAGTCATGAATGCTTCTAGTCTACCCAACTAATGCAACAGCTAGTGTATGTATGTCCCGTGAAAACCCCTTTATATGAATGCAATGTTTGAAAACGGTTATAGTCCAGCGAAACATTTGACCTGGTTCTCTATAACCATGGCTCTTGATACCAATCTGTAACACCCCCAAATTGGGTCATAGCAGAATATGGGTTTGAGGGTGGTACTTCATAGATCAATAGCACAAGATATATATAAGAACGACCATTTAAAAGTTGTTTAAAACTGATACATTGGATTTAGCAAATTGTTTGTTACAAAAGCTCGAAGCTTCACTTGTTCATTTCAAAATACAAAGATTCTAGTCCATAACAATGTTTCCCCAAAATGAAATGCAACCAAATCTTTTATGCAAACGACTTCCAAAATAACGACCACCAATGTATCCCTTGTCTTGTACCTCATTGATCTCCTGAGAAAACATTGCTTAAAACGTCAACAGTAATGTTGGTGAATTCATAGGTTTGAAAAATGTATAATGTAGGACCGCAAGATTTCCCTATGATAATGCAATAGATGCAAACATCATAAAATATAATTACGTTTTCCTAAGCTCATGACATTGAAGCTCGACATGTATGAATTGCAATATAAATTGCCAACATTGCCCGTGATGATGTTCTAACCCGCAACATCCTAAGTCCAACATGGTATACGTTCGTTGTCCGACAAACCGGCACAGTGATCATGACTCACCCGAATGGGGATGTCAATCCCAAATAGATCTATTTATAATATTCGCGCTCACAATAAGTAATTGACAGTTCATGATAATGGGCTCAGAGGGTTATCGCTACTTAGGCAAACACGTAATCGTAATGTAAAATGTCCACTTGCGTCCCATTATAAAACATGCATATGTTTCTCACCCCAAAACTTGTAAATCATTATAAATGTAAAACGTGGGGCTATGAACTCACCTCGAGGGGATGAGTTAACAATGTAAATCAAAGGGTGAAAATGTATCACAAATATGCCCGAATGCAACCTAATTAATTATAGGCCGTATGAGTGCTAAGTACCTTGAATAACTAATACTGTATATAATTCTATATAGCTACATCACCATCTAATTGTATTTGTGAAATCATATTTATAAAGTAAAAACGTTTATAAATATCTCTTTAGTAAAAATGGCGTAACTTTATCGTTTTAAGTCTGTTTCTTACGTTTCTTATGTCCACGCTTTCGTTTTAAGACGAGTTATCAAAATATTACATTTTCATATTTTAAGTCCTCTAGTGAACAGTACTTTTACTGTTCATACACTTTTATAAATTTAATTGTTGTAAACTCGTAAATGTCGTATCTTATTCGTTTTAACTCCGATTTTAGTGATTCTTTCGAGCACGTCTTCGTAATTAAAAGTTTTATCTAACTAATGTATTTTCCAAAATTTATCTGAGATGAATAGTGATTTTTACTGTTCATAGTTTATAAAATTATTTTTATAAACTTTAATTATCGTAAACACGGAAAAACCCATAACTCCTTCGTTATTGATCAAAAAATTATGATTCTTAGTGTTTTGGAATCCTAAAAATACATACTTTCTGTGAAAAATAACCAACCATTTATATCAGATGTGGTTTGTAATAGTTTTTATAAAAAAATTTATAAAAGAGTTTATTATCGTATAACTTACAAATGGCCTAACTTCTTCGTTATAAATCGGATTTTCGAGTTCCTTACATATTTGAAATCCACATGAGATGTAGTATTTTATAAAAATATAAAATGAATGCTTTATATTTTGAATTAAAACAGTCCCTTTTGATCTTTTTGCTAAAAATGTGTTTAAACTAGTTTTTATAACTTGTTAGCTTAGTACACTTGTTACAAGTCCTCTACAAATATTTATATCACATGTCTTACATACTTAAGGTCCTTAGTCTATAGATTGTCCAAGAAATGTCCATGATAACAAGTCTACATATTCCATTTGCTTATAAATTTAATAAGTAAACCTTTTATGTAACTAGTTTTTATATACTCTTTATAAAGTAACCAACACTTGTATACTACTTATACTTCCATTCTAACATGTATTTAACATTCATATAACATGTGACAAAGTTCATCAAACCATGAACTAGTATAAAAATCCAATTTACAAGTTAATAAGTTTTCTAGATGGTGATTAACTACATAGTCACATAAAATCATGAATGTAAAGAGTTTAAGCTTTTAGATAACCTTAATATGATATATGATGATGAACAACAATGTCTAAACCCTTGCTTAGCAAACAAACCCTAGCTTCCAAGTCTATGAAAACCCTAATCCAATGAAAACCCTAGTCTTGCATTTCCTTTGCTTAACCCTTTTAAATGCTTAACCAAGCCTTCAAACCTTCAAACCTTCAAACCTTTAAATGCTTAACCAAGCCTTGTATGTGTTGTAAATAAATTTGGTTTGGATTGTTTAGGGGTTTTTGGTGTTTGCCGTGGGATAGGAGAAGCAAAAAGGGAGAATATGTGAAGTTTTCTTGTTAAGGAGTTGTAGGATATTGGAAATCATAACACAATCGAATGACTAGAGGATTAGCCAAGTTCTAAAGAGAGAAAGTGAGGGAGAGCTTTTTAGAGTGAGAAAGTAAACTTGTATAAATGAAATGACTAACCCACCTCTTCTATGGCATAGAAGAGGCTTTTATACTTACAACAAAACTGGCCTAGGCCTTGGTAGAGGGCTTACACGTTGGGTTTAATACCCGACCCATTACCGAATGTTATACATTAAATACTTAACTACGAGCAACAATAAATGGAAAACTACATGGGGTGACTGAGTCTTTTTCTAATATCTAACAATCTCCCCCTAAAGGAGGTCACCCCAGAAAATACAAAATTAAGCTCAGCTATCTATTTCTTGTGTTCAGCTCGTAGTCTTTAATTCTTCATGCATTGATTTCTTTGTACATATTGTAGTAGTCTCTGAGCGTAGTTCCTTTGACTTGTGTGATCTTTGAGCATTCTTTGAGATCATCAGCCACAGTAGATCTCCAAATCATCCTTGTGGAATGATCTGAGTCAATAATATACGTAATAATATCCAAAGTATAGAAAATTCCAAAACCACCCTTGAGGACAAAGGTAGTAGGAAAAATCTTACAAAAATACTAAACGTTTTAACCAGTAAGTGATTACCGGGTCGTTTTCCCAAAGATTTATGAAATTGAGACCTCGTTTGTTATTTGGACAATGACTTGAATTGGTTCGAAGATGATTTGTTTTCTAAAATCCTAAAAGTGAGCAAATTAAGGGACAATTAAACCTAACTACAAGAAATCAATACGGAAAAGTAAATTTTAACTAAAAACGCAAAACGGGAATCCTAAACGGGACCTAAAAACCCTAAATTATCAAAATTAAGCCTAAAATGATCTTTTTGGTTTTTATAAGACTTAATTGACTAAAAAGCTAAAACAAAGAAAACTAGACTAAAAACGAAGGAGATTTGAGCTTGAAAACACTAAAAACGTGAACGGGAATGAATCCCGTTCTTTAAAAAATGAAATTTTGCAATTTAAACCCTACGGAAACAAAACTAATTTTCCTAGAAACTATATGATAAAAGAAAATTTTCTAAAAAAGAATTATATTTTTTTGACTTTTTTATAATTTTTTATGAATTAAAAACGATTTTAATGAAATTAAATGATTAAAAATACTAAACTATTTATAAAAATTCTGAAAAAATTATGAAAAGTAGCTTGAACAGTAAGGAATCTAGGAAAAATAAGCTTAGCTTGTGAAAACAGTTATCGTATAAGCTGTGGAAATATGCTAAAAACTTATTATTACTAAAAGCCTAAAAGCGTATATAAATATTTGATTGTGCAAAAGACTATACCAGAATGCGCAATTGTAAGCACAATGGTTGAGTGTTCGGCTGGGGGTCTCAAAACGCTTGGTGAGGGTGGTAGAGGTCCCGGGTTCGAGTCTTGCTCACCCGGGGTTTCCCACTATCCTAAGTGTTTTAATTTTTGCCATTTTTTTTTACCAACCTTTTGAAAAACATTAAAAAATAAGCTACTTTGCCAAAACAAGACTTTTTTTTTAAACCTAAAATAAGCACACAGAAATAAGCTAAATTAGACAGAAAAGCTTTTTACTCTTAAAGGCTTAGAATGCTAACTGTTTGGGCAATTTAAGCACTAAAAAGCAAATGAAAAGGGCAAATAAGCTAAGACAAGCTTAATACTAAACCTAATAAGCAAATACAAACAAAAATAAGCAAGGACATTAAGCTTGAAAAAAGACTAAAATGACAGACTGTACTAATACTAGCTTAAAAACTTATGATTTTTAAGCTAATATGCAAAGAAAAACTAAAAATTAAGTTCTTACCTAAGGAAATAAGCTAATATTGAACTTACACTAACCTAATAAGCTATATTAGACCTAAATAAGCTAGGAAAATAAGCAGATAAGCACATATTAGCTATTTTTGCACTTAATATGTTTAGCCAAAAGGCCTTAAGGGTACTTTTGAACTTATTCATATAAGCTTAAAGATACTTCGATAGGAATCAAAGCTTATACTACTTTTAAACATTGAATAATAAGCTACTTATAAGCACTTTTAACAAAAGTATTTGAAAATCAAATGCTTATCAAAAGCTGTTGAAAAAAGGCCTTAAGTACTTAGTTACCATGTTGAGTTTATTCTTGTATTTTGAAATGACAAATTGCTGAATTTGAGCTTTAAAACAGATAGTTCATGAACTTTTAAGAACAAAATAAGTTATAGTTTGATTGATATTGACTTAAATTACTATTTGTAAAATAAAATTTTGAAAGATTAAAAACTAATTTTACCTACGGATTTTTAAGCTAGAAAATTGGTTATTTGGCTTTTTATGACTGCTGATGCAGTTGACACTTATAGTGATCAAAGCTCAAAACTAACACATGCAGGCTAAAGAGCTAGTTTCTACAACTTTTTAAAATCACTCAAAAACTAAAGGTAAATTGAGCTATTATTTCTATGAATAAAACAAACTTAAGCTCTAAGATGCTAATAGAACTGAGCTTATAAACTAACAGAATTATATAGCGAAAATCACATATATGAAAGATAATTTAAAACTATAAATTCTTAAATCAGATAATCTTATAAACATGAAATGTTATTTTATACAATCCTAAAGACAAATGGCCTTGGCAGTACTAACTTGTGTTAGTACTGCCTTGTGCCAAACACCCCTTAAAAAGTCTAAATCTATTTTTTAGATATGATGATGATGTTTTAATGCACAAAATTGTTATACAGATTTAACAAGCTTTAAAAATAGTCCTAATTAACAGATCTAAGCCACTGAATAAGCATAACTAATAAGCTACTAATCTATGCTATTTTTTTTTGTATTTTTGACAGTTTTTATAACATAACAAGCAAACTAAAAATATAGGCAACTAATAAAATATTTTTAAGCAGTAAACAAATAAATATAAGTAGAGATAATGATAATTAATACGCTTATAAGCAAATTAAGAAGTTATAAGCTAATAATGCAAAATTGCTTAAATTGTAAAAAAGGGACTTAAAGAGCCTTTGCTTTAAAAAAGCTAAGATTAAGCTATATGAGCTATCAACAAGCTTCCTGCTTATCAAGTGATAAGCTGGTATTGTCTTGGAAACCCATCCATGTTTGGTTTCCCTTCCATTTCATAAGCTGTGGTAATATTTACCTTCAAGGACTATTACCTAACTTGATCATCCAGCAGCCATCCAATTCCAAGGGATGATCAAGTTTATATGAGAGCTTTTAGTAGCTTAAGAGCAGCTTGAGCTTATAAAACAGTAATAAGAGCTTTTTCATTCATTTAGCAAATAAGTAGAAAACAGATTTTAACAAAGGAGATTTAATAGAAAACAACTTTTATTAATAACTAATATTGAGTACAAATCGTTGAAAAGGAAAGTACATTAAACTAAAATCTATAAGCTGAAATTACATAAGAAATAAGCTAAATTACAAGCTACTATAAAACTACTCCTAAAATAAGCTAGATTCTCCCTGTGAGTAAGGATGCCCTTGTATTTATAGCAGGATAAGGAAGCTTCCAGGTCTGAATACACGCTCTCTTGGCTTTTGATCTCATCCCTTCCTTTAATGCCAATCATTAGATCCTTTGTTTAAGCTGTTGGATCAAATAAGTGGGCATACGGATTGCCAGTGTGGCAATCCGTGTGTCATAGTACTTGTGCTTCTTTAGCAAAAGATTTAGTGTAAAATTTCCATTTCTTGTGTGTTTCCTTGACTTCACGTGCCATACCCTTGTCCCGGCTTGACCAGTAAGAGAGCTTGATGACGTATCCTTTTTCCAGCGCGGAGCTTGGTATTAAAATCATTAAGCCGCATCATTAATCAAATTTTACCCTTTGATTTTAGGCGAGGTAATAGTTTAGAATGATGATGAATAGTAAAAACGGGATTTCCCGCCCTTTTATTTTCTTTTTATATCTTTATTTGACTCGGGGTTGTGGTTTTGACTTGGGCTTTGGATTTATTAAAATGGAATTGGGCCGGGTGTAAAGATTTAAGGGTTTATGTTTTTGGTTTTATAAGAGATTTAACGACCGTTAGTCCTTAAGTGTTAAAGGACTAACGGTGTTAGGGTTTTAAGGGTTTAGGGACTTTTGGTGAAAATGAGTTAACAATAAGGGCATTTTGGGTATTTTCAAGGGTTTTGTCTTCTTGTGGGTTGACCATTGTTGACCAAGACTTGACTTTGTTGACCTTTTGCTAGATACTTCTGGCTCTTTTGCACTCTTTCCATTCTCGTGTTCGTGTTTGTCCGGCTTTGACCGTTTTCTTATGATTTTTGCATTTCGTACCTACACATTTACAAACAACAAAATACACAAATACAAGCATATTTTTCCACAATTTGTTCATTTTAAGGCCATTTTTTGTATAAAAAGGATATGTGATTTCTCACATATCAAAATTCCCCAAACTAAGTGATTGTCATGTCCTCACGCAATATTATATGCTCTAAAACCAAATACCTCAAAACCTCCCCAAACTAATCCTTTAAGAAGTAGTAAAGTCTTTTTGTGGGGAGAGTTTTAGAAGTCACAAGTTATAAAACACCCCGTTTTCCCATTTTCAAAACTTTTTCCATATTTTTTAGCAACTCCCTAGAATATTCTGACTTTCGTTATTTCCATAACTGTTAGGGATCATAGAACAAGATGCATTTCGATCCGAGAATGCCCCAAAAAGGATAAATTCATCGTACCCAAATTTTCACTAGCTCCAAACCAAGCTTAAAACGAAATCACCGCTTAATATCAGTTAAAATGCTAACACCACTCATACTTGCAACTTGTGAACTTTTCACTCCCGACAATTATTATATCTTAGGTGAATGTGCTATTTTGAATTTCAACCATGGATC